>PVKC010006041.1:0-31895 GCA_004027635.1 Crocidura indochinensis | reverse complement strand
AAACTTTTTACTAAGGCAACAAACCCCAAATTTATTAAATTATTCCAAGTACAGTCTATAAGCAAATCTAATATTAAGGTATTAAAAGATTTTTTACATCAATATCTACAGAGATTTTTTTCCTTGACCTGACTTTGCCTTTGGATCCAAAATCCATCCAAATTAAGTAACGTAAGCTGACAAAGTATTTGAAAAACCTTGAAAGGACACAGTATGAATTTAAAGTGGAAGGAGAACATATGACCTTCCACTCACCTAAATATGCAGATTCTCTAATTGCAAGCTTACAGGAGAAGTTGAGGGTGAAATTAAAAATGCTTTCAGGAAACTACTGTCTCAGAAATTTCTTTATGCTGTAGAGATACTCTGTGAAAAGGGAGTGAAATTTTGCACTGATGAATTATTCTAAATAAAACAAAAAATAATCTTTTAAGATCTATAATAACAGCTCATATGTGTAGTGTATATTAGATAAGTCTTTGTATTTCTTCTGTGACCTGGTTTATGTAACAGGGCTTGCACTATTCTTATATTGTTTTTATGAAAATGAAATGACACCTGAAGAAACAGACCTCTGTGAGGTTTGTTGATTTGCCAGACTTGGGATGAAATCTCTACCTGATTAGAAAAGTCAATTTTTGAATGCAACTCTTACTTATGTTTCCCCCAATAATTTGTTGTTCCAGTCAATACAAAAAATAAGTATTCCAAAGGAAAATCCCATGAATGCCTGAATCAAATCTAAATGGGTTATTATCAAAGCATGTAATTAAGATGAATTTTTATGCCTTATCTCCATTAAGCTGAATACTTTGTTGTTTGAATTTAAAGTGTTGATATTCTTGGTAGAAATACAATCACCTTCTTCCTTGCTCAGTTTCCAGAAAAAGAAAGACAAATGAGATGAAAAGGTCTGTATAGGGACAGAAAGATTCTTACCTTGACAATGATTCTGTCTCAGCATATGTAATCCTTTGAGCACTAGGGTCACTTCCTTTTTTAGCCTTTCTTTTCTTTACTTATCTTTTCTTCCTTTTCTTTTTTTTCTTTTCTTTTGTTTTTGTTTTCTTTTTGTTGTTGTTGTTTGGCCACACCTGGCTCTTCACTCAGAAATAGCCTCTGGCAGGCTTGGGAGACCATATGGGATGCAAGGGATTGAACCCAGGTCTGTCCCAGGTCACTGCATGTACGGCAAAGGCCCTGTCACTGTGCTGTCTCTCTGGCGCCCAGGGTCACTTCTGAGCACAGAACCAGAGAAGCCCCAGAGTACTGTAAAGTATGCCCACCTCTCAAAAGAAAAGTAAGATACGTATATATCAAAATATTTCTTTCTTATTTTTTATTGATAAAGGCTGGGTATAGGAGAAGCACTCAATGACTTAAAATGCCTCCCATGCAAACCAGAGGAGTTGAGTTAAATATCTGACGCTGACACATATGCCAAGTGCAATCCTGGTAGATCTGCTCCTTGAACACAGCAGCTCTGTTGTTTCTGATTCCTGGTGCTACAAGCAATTTCCTGTCATTCTGCAGTAAGGTGTGTGTGAGTTCCAAAAACTAAGGAGTGTGATGTCTTGGGAACACCAAAGCAAAGCCAAGGAAATGCAACCTCTGGTAAAGCACTTGGGGAGGCACATGGGAAATCCCTTGTGACCCCTGGAAAGTGAGTGAGCACCACATCAGCTAAAGAGAGCATGTCACAGAAAACACGTGGGGCTGCACCTGAATGAAATGACCATGAACTCAAGAAGCACCACGGTCAAGTCTGTGAACACTGAAGGTGAGCACCACAGCTAAATGTGTGTGCACCAAGCAAGACCACACGCATATGTGCGTTAAACTGAAATAACAATGAAAGACAGGGAAGGGGAAAGAAACTCTGACCAAAAGCCAACTTAAATGGACCAACTGGGCTTGGTAAAGGAACCTTAGATTTTTTTTTCTTTTTTTGATTTTTGGGTTTTGGGCAATACACAGTGACGCTCAGGAGTTACTCCTGGCTATGCGCTCAGAAATCACTCCTGGCTTGGGGGACCATATAGGACACCAGAGAATCGAACCGTGGTCCGTCCAAGGGTAATGTGGGCAAGGCAGATGCCTTACCGATTGTGCCACTGATACAGCCCCAAGCTTAGTTTTTTTTGTTTGTTTGTTTTTTGTTTTTGTTTTTGGGCCACACCCGGTAATGCTCAGGGGTTACTCCTGGCTATGCTCTCAGAAGTCGCTCCTGGCTTGGGGAACCATATGGGACACCGGGGAATCGAACCATGATCCATCCTAGGCTAGCGCTGGCAAGGCAGGTGCCTTACCTCTAGCGCCACCACCCCGGTCCCAAACCTTAGATATTTTTAAAAAATAGTTTTTTATTGAAACCAGTGTTAATTGCAAGTCTTTCACAGTTGTGTTTGAGGCACATAGTGACAGTGAATTAGGACTATTCCCACCACCAGTGTTGATCTCCCTATCCCATAGTTCCCATCCCATACCTCCATCTTTAGCCCTCTGGACTGCTAGTGTAACAGGACCATTTTGTGTATAGTTTGTTGTAGTTTGAGTTCCATGATTTTATTGTTGTTAACTTTGGTTTGGGTATTGAGATTTGACCATTTTAATTTTCTCTCAACTCCTAAGCTATAGGCCTCCTCTTCCTCCTCCTCCTCTTCTTCCTCTCTCTCTCTCTCTCTCTCTCTCTCTCTCTCTCTCTCTCTCTCCTCTCTCACCTCCCCCTTAGGCTAAGTTGTGAGTTGTTAAGCAGTTTCCACTTGGACCTATAGACAACCTTCATCAACCCACCATCTTTGTCTTGGCCCTGAATGTAGATGATACTTTGGAACGACTAGTGGTTGATGCTCCTCTTTATTAAAGTCTGTGACAACAAGTTAGAGATAGAATCTCACAAGCTTTCTATACACACATGAAAAATAGATATTTTAGGGCAAGAGTAATAGCACAGCAGTAGGGCATTTGCCTTGCATGTGGATGACCCAGGACGGACCTGGGTCCCTGGCATCCCATATGGTCCCACAGGCCAGGAGTGATTTCTGAGCACAAAGCCAGGAGTAAACACTGAGCATCACAGGGTATGGCCCCAAAACAAAAACAAAACAAAACAAAAGAAAAATAGATGTCTTATACTTTGAAATATACTTATAACACATAAGTCTATATGTTATAAGGCAAACACCTTAGCAGTGTGCCACCGATCAGGCTCCAAAATATACTTTTTAAATCAACTTCTTCAAGTTCTTTAACTTGATTCTTGTTCCAGTTGGCCTAGAACATTAAATGCTGCCAACCACTGGCATTTGTAGTTTTTATCTCCTTCTCATATAAATATATTTCAAGGTCAAGGGGTAAGGCCTGTGGCATTGGATTTCCTAGACAAGAAGTCAGCAACCTGAGGCTCCAGAGCCCCATGTGGAACTTTTGAAGTTTTACTAGGGCTCCTACTTCAAGAATAATAGCAGGGGTGCCAGAAGCAGTATCACTTAAATATTTTAATTGGTTATTAGTTTGTACAAATCTATTTTACATTAAGTGAAAAAGTTCTTTTTTTCTTCAGACCGACAGCTAACTGCATGATCCTGTATATAGTATTAAGGTAAGAAACAATGTATGCAGTGCTATATTTGTTTTAAATGTTCCAATGGTTTTGCAGCTCCTAGGTTTATTTTTTTTCCTTCAAAAAGGAGTTCAAAGGACTCTATGTCTTAAAGGTTGCCAACCCCTGTTAGACCATTCCAAAGACTTTTGCTACCACCAATATTGTAAGTCCTTTCTAGACTTACCCCTATACCAAGGTACTATTCCAGAAAGAAATACCCCCAAATGTCTCCAAGGTAAAAAAACATATTAAAATAATTGTTAAATTCTTTAGCTTTTAACGATGCTGGTTCATGTCACAGCAGTCAAAAGCTGATCCAATATTAAAGCATCCTCCACCTTCAAAATCTCTGAGTAAGACTCCCAAAGCCATCTTCATCTCAATGAAAACTCTATGTTATTTTTTATTTTGCTCCTGGGCTTTGCTCTTTCTATCTCATTTCACAATATTTCCAGCCAAGAATCTGTTGTTAGAGTATTTTAGGTATCTTACCTTTCGGAGTGAGGATAGAAACCATTCTAATTCTAGTCTTTCTGCCCTCAGGCTGCTTCCCCAGGAGATAAAGTTCATTGAGCAGAGAGTTCCCAGTGAATCTTCCTTGAAATCACAACTAGATTAAAAAAAACTTCATTTTGTTTTGGGTGAGTTGGTTACACTCTTGAAGAACCTTCAAAGGAAAAAGAGCATCTCAAACTGCTAAGGAGTCTTTAAGTTATCACCGAGACAAAAAGAGAATTAAAAAAAAAATCACTTACTTCGGTAGGATGTTGAATGTTCTTCTAGAGTCCTTGTAGTTGCTTTGCAGCTCTATAATATTTTCAATATGTCATTGAGAGACATAGTCACTTGGAAGGAGTCAATTTTGCCAGAGAGCTTCTCTTACTCACCTGCCCCGTTTTGCTGAAGGTCAGAGTGGCCTATTTCCTCCTCACCTGCCCCATCTCTCCTTCACTTCAACATAAACAGAGAAATTCTGAATACCAAATCCCCACAACATTCTTTAACTCTTTTGCAGAGGGTCACTCTTTGGTGCTTTGGTATTTGAGACTATGCTGTTTGAAATAATACCTTTCATTTTTTATACCTTGTTCCCAAAATTTCCTCTGAGTTGCATTCTTATGCCTGAATTCCCCAGGCTCTCTGTCCTTATTTCTCAAGGATCCTTTCCTTTTTCCTCAAAGACATGTGTCATCCTTATAGAATTCCAGCAAACAGAAGTTCTGCAGTTTCTACTACTTATGTCTTCCTTTATCATGTTCCTTTTCTGGTCACAATTTATAGGAGATAAACTCAAAGTGTGATATATTTAGTCCTATTCCAAACTTTCAGCTTCCTACTAAATCTTTTTAAAATTTCAAATAAATATATCCAATGTTAAATATCTCTCTGTCTATCTGTCTGTCTGTCTCTCTCACTCTCTTACTACTTTCCTAATGCACTCTTTTACTGGGAGGACCTCTTTGTTCAGGTTGCTCTGCACAGAGCATAATGTTTATCTATGACTGCTGCAGTTTCTTCTTTTTCCTGGGTTATTGAGCAAATTAGAGGGCATTTGTTAGAGGTCTTTGCCAAGCTTTGAAGTCAGTTAGACTTGAGTTTTATCTTAGGTCTATGATTCCTTAGCTAGGAAATCTTGAGCAAATCCCTGATGCTCCCTAATACCCCATTCCTGTCTCTCTTGAACAGAAGTAATAAAGCGATAGTACCTCCCAGGGCTATTGTTAAGGCCAGAGGAGATGAAATGCTCAAAGTTCTAGATGCATTCGTTGACTGCTGGGAATGACAACATGTGCAGTGATATCCTATTTCAGTGTTGGCTATCATTCTGGACTGTCCTTGAATTGTGATCCTTTTTATAAATTTTTGTTTTGGGTGCTTTGTTGACTTCCTTTTCTCATGTGCAGATTATGGCTTCTGACTGGTCCCCTTGTTTATAGTTGCTCTTCTTTAAACTCATTATTAAGACAGTCACAAAATTTCTCTTAACCAAAGCCCAGACCTATTCATGCCCTCCTGGGTATCTTTAATGCTCCACTGATTGCTTGTAGCCTCAGGATGATGTATGATCACTAGCATAGCATCTGATCCTCAGTTATCTTCTTGCAGTTTACTTTTATATCACATGCAGGCTGCATTTTGTCTGGACTCTCCAGTTTCCAAATATTCATTCAGAAACTCAAAACTTAAGGGTTTTTTTCTTTGTTTTGTTTTGTTTTGCTAAAGAAGAGAATAAAGAGATTTCTCAGCCTCCAATTTTCATTGTTGTTCTTGTTTAAGCTATGAATAATTTTTTTCCTTTAGGGATAATTAGCAGATTTTTCTCTGTTCACCTCATTCTTTGCCTTCCCCTGAGTGGTTTCATAAAAATTATATGTTCATGTCTGTTGCACAGTTGTGAGTTCCTTTGGAACAGGGGTGAGAGCAAAGGAACATGGACCAGTAGGAAGCACTTTCTCAGTGGATGGATTGTTATTCTCAAAAAATATCCTAAATTGGGATTTGAAGATAGTACCTTCCACCTTATTGCCAAATGATATTTTGTTTTTAATAATGATGGGCCTCTTTCCTACTTGGGGGACAAGTTAAAAGAAATTCATGATCTGTTATAGGCAAAAGACCATGGAACCGCCCCTTTGAAGAGCAGGTGGAAGGTGGAAAGTAGTGTGTGCTTAGCAGCAAAATACAGATGTTAGTAATGAATGCTGGGATATAATTGCTAGTTACAATAAGTGAACAAGTCAAGAGAAGGTGTTTTAATTAAAATAGCAAAAGCAGGAGCATCAAGAATCCAGATGGAAGGTATTTTCTGCAGCCGTGTTTAGTCTCTCTCGCCCTGAGAATCATCAGATCTCACTGTCTTAGAAATAGGTACGGTCGAAGGGAAATCTGCTTTATTTAGTGCCCCATAACCTACAGATATCTTTCCGCTGTTCATGCCGTTTTACTTTGCAGTCTCATTTATTTCTTGGCTTTATTGAAGTTCTAGGCCAAATGTGAACCCTGTGAAGTTAATGAACAAAAACATCCTCGTCTGCTTCTATTAAAACTTGACAATAGGCTATTTCACAGTGAACACACCTCAAATTCTTAAGCAAGGTGCCAATGTACTATGTTCCTGTTATAGAGAAAATTAAGAAGGGCACCTCAGTGTCATGTACTAAAATTGTTCTATGTACCAAAATCCTGAAAATATAGTTTTTTCATTTCAAATAAATAGAAGTTGTTTGAAGTCAATTTTCTGTGTGAAGTGTCTCCATATTCTTTCTTTTGTTTTTGAGGTGCTAGGGATCGAACCCAGAACTTCCCACATACACAGCAAGTGTGCTAGTGTGTGACTCATCCCCAAGCCCTAATTTAAAACTTTTGATACATATCATAATTTATTTTATGTTTCTGGGGTCCTAATTGCAAGGTCAAGTCCAATTATAAGTGCCAGTAAACTGCAATTTTGGTCTTCTTTTAAAGTAAACTATTGATTAAAATATAGGTTCATCAAGGAAAATATTCAACAACTAAAGAAAGGAAAACTTTTTTGCCATACTTCTCTATTTTGGTAATATTTTTAGACTTTTTCCTCTATATTTTGCAACCATTTATGTTGTTATGATCTGATAAAGTACTGTGCAGTTGCATGTCTATTTTTGCTGTTTAAAATCATAGTACATTTTTGCATGTTAGTAAAATATTTATGCAAATGTAACAATCACATAAATACATTATCATTTATGAATAATTCCCTGATTAGAATGTATTTCCATCTCTTAAGGTTTTAGTTATTGGAGCCAAGGGATAGCACAGCAGTAGGGCATTTGCCTTGCACCTGGCCGATCCAGGACAGACCTTGCTTCAAATCCTGGTATCCTGTAAGCCAAGAGCACGTAGCCAAGAGTAACCCCTGAGTGTCATGGGGTGTGGCCCAAAAAAGCAAAAGCAAAAAAAATATTTTAGGTATTATAACTAATTAGCTCTTTATGAATAATTTGAATTAAAGGTTTTAAATAGTAATGTATTTAGTAATTTGTGTCATAAATTTTTCTTTAACATGCTATAGATGTCATTATAAGAGCAATAGTACTTTTGTTTTAATGATTTCTTTATTTAAGCATCATATTTGTAGTTTGGTTACAGTCATAGAATGTACACCACCCTTCACCAGTGCAAATTTTCCTCCATCAATGTCCCCCAACTCCTTCCTCCATCCCCATATTCTTATTTTGTTTAGAGATTCTTATAAATCTTTATAAAAATATAAAGTATTCTTATTTTGTTTTAGTGATTCTCAGGATTCCTTCCTGTCTCTGAACTTAGGGCTTACGCCAGGAGGATTCTGCGGATCATATGGGCTGCTGAGATTTGAACCCTGGTTAGCAGCATGCAAACTACATTCCCCATCCACTGTACTATTGTTCCATCCTATTCAAATACCATAATATATACTATATTCAGACATCAGATCAAGAAAAAAGAAAGTTTTACATAGAACTGTATCAGCAGAAGACAATGACAGAAGACAATGTAATGGAACATTAACATTTCTATTAGGAAAAACCATAGTTATATTGTTTGAAAATTTATTAAAAACGAGAAATAAAGGAACTAATATTTAAGTGGAATTTACAAAGGCATTGAAACTTAAATTTGAGGCATTCAATGTCCCAACACCAATCCCATTCCTAGGGTCAACTTCTCTCCATTAGTGTCATTTGCTGGTTGGAGAAAAATAATGCTTTTGATGAAGAAAATTTGAGAGAAGAGTTTATTTTATTCTTTTCAACATACTCCCAGACCATGAATGCTAGTCAAGGTTAAGTTATTATTTTTAATATATTTTTTATTGAATTTAACTCCTGCCATTTTCCAGGGAATTAACTATCTTGAAATGTCAATTGGCTTTTTTCCATATTGGAGTATCTCACTATTTTTAGTTAGGAGCATGTATAGTTTCTAAATATATTTTAATAGAAAAATGAATTTTGTTTCCCATAAGTGTTGCTTAAAATTAAAATATAAGTGAAGCACAGGGTCTGTAGAGATAGCATGTAGGTAGAGCTTTTGCCTTGCATGCAGAAGGTTTGAATCCCTGCATCCCATATGGTCCCCCCGAGCCTGTCAGGAGTGATTTCTGAGCTTAGAGCCAGGAGTAACCCCTGAGCACTGCCGGGTGTGACTCAAAAACCAAAAGAAAAAGTGAAGCACAGTACAATTTAAAAAAAAAAGAGAGAGATCAGAACAAAGAGCATAAATTTAAGTTTACCTAGGAAATCTTTAGTTTGTGTTAGGCTAAAACATATCACTCTGTGGTTTACAGCTGGGAACTGTCAAACTTTGCCAGATTTGACTGGTCCACTGCTCTTTGAAAATTGGACACACAGATTTGAATCTGAGTCATTTATTGCCATATAAATAGGAAAGCCCATTTCCTTAAAGGATATGCATTGTTATTAGCCCCAGGTTAGCACACAATCACTGATAAATTTGTGTTATCTTGTACTAAATATTTATTTCAAACTTTAACTCCTCTGTCTTTTCTTAGGAAAGACCTCTTATGGAATTATGTCTCTGAATAGGTTACCCTAATAAAAAAATGAAATTTCATTCAGTTCTGATTATATAGTTTTTTTGGGGAATATTGCTTCAGTATAATTTTGTTGACTTGTTATTTTCTTAGTACAAATAAATACAGAAAATTTATTTTAAATTCTGATGAATGTATGGAAAAAGTAAATAGAGTTTATTTTGAGGGGTTACTGATAGGTGCTATCTATTTCATAGCAAAGATTATTTTATATGTTTTGAAGAACATTTTTACATATTATTAATTATTATAGTGTTATTCTATATGATTATCTGTAAAAGTCTATTTGCCAAATAGTCTTTAGTAAAAGTCATATTATATAGTGAATTAATTAAGAGTTGATACATGACTGTGAGTATACAATAGCAATAATGTAAGAGTAAATACATTGAGTTGCATACTTAGCCCTTCAAATAAAAATTCAAACTCAATGACATAGTACCATTAAAATTTCTGTCCTAAATACTGTCTCTCACTTTATACAACTTCTTGTTTGAATATCAGTTCATAGCTTGTGACTTTGTGAACTTCACATTAAGTCTTATACAAACTTTAAAACAAGAATATATTTTCAAGGTAACTTGGAAGAACTCAATATTTCCAAACATATCTCAAATATTTGATTTTCAAGATAGAGACTGTGAAATAGAAACAGGAATTCACTGAATTTCACATTCATATGGAAAAAATACTTTATTTTCTGTGATAAGTTACACTCACTAGATCCAGAAATCACTCCTGACAGTGCTCAGGAGAGCTGGAGATCAAATCCAGATTGGTCATGTGCAAGGCAAACTCCCTACCTGATGCTGTATTATGGCTACAACCCCAAGTATACTGTATTTTTTTTATCCTGTCTTATATTCTACATTTAGTTTGCAGATAACTTTGACACAGTGAGATCATATTAAATTAAAACACTGGGATTGCATAAGTAAATTAGAGTTAATCCATAGACCAGAGAATGTGTACTTTCTGAAAAAGCAAGTAAAAGATTATGGAAGTGCTGAATTTTAGTGTGTAGTGAAAAAATTAAAGGTTCACGATCTTCTGCATGAATATTTATGATAGTATCATCACTGAATATCCAACAACAGCTAGAGTTTCAATAGAGAGATCTCTGAAACTTCTACTTGTTATGTTTGCTGTTCTATAGTTACCTTGTTGCAATTGAATTATGAATTTATCATTTTCTAAAATAAGTGCATTGGCAAATTTTTGTTATAGAAGATAATATATTCACAATGTTTTAATTCATAAGTAGGTTTTAAGAAGCTACAAAAATAGATAAAAGTCAGCTTATTTAATAAAACATATATCCTAAATGTTAAAATTTCCCCATGAGTTTTCTTTAATGACATAGTGACAATAATAAAAATGTTAAAATGCTAAACTTATTCATCATGAAATGACTAACATTTCTTTCTGGCTTCAAGTTGATTAGTATTGATAAATGGAACCTCTATTGTAGTTGTGCTATGTAAATAAATGCCTGTGTGAATGTGCTGTGTAAATCCCACTGACCACCATATCTTATTTTTCTGTACCGCTAAAAATGTTATCTGAAACTTAAGTCATTTCATATATGTATTTGCTTTTCAGTTTTAGCATGTAGTTGAAAAATAAATGTTAATTTACATTTTGTAAATAAATGCTTACATTAAAAAGGTGGTATTAGCATTTTCTTTGAAAAAATAATGAGCTATTAGAAGCTATTATTTTCCGTTCTTGATTTTTTTTCTTCACATTAAAATACAAAAGTAATCATTTGACCCCAATAGAAGAAGCCATGTCTTGAAAATATGAAGCTTGGGTTCTATTTGGCACAGCTAAAGAGAGACTGGGTTAAAGGTGAGAAAGATAGGAGAAGGAGTACAAAGAAATATTAACTTTTTAAAATTCTGGTTCAAATAATACCATTATCACTGCAATAAGACCAGTGTCTTGTGTCTAACAAATGTGAACAAATATCTTGATAACCTTAAACCATTTAGTCAGTGATACTCAATGCCTCATAGGAATTTTGACCAAGATTCATATGATACCCAGCAGTGTAGAAATTGTGTAGAATATGTAACTTTGTGTTAATCTATGGCAATTATGTCTTTACTTTTATTTTTGGATGTTTCTTTCAATAGAACTCTTGAGAATATGACATGAGTGGTATTCTTGTAGACTTGTTACTAAGGTGTGTATTTATGGATAAATTTTATGGGGCTCTTTTTATTTTCAATATTGAAATGCCTGATTTTCTCTGTAACATATTTTAGATCAATTTTACCACTGATTTAGAGTTCCAGATGACTAGATCCTTAGAATTATTTATGCAATGAGTTCGGAAGTACTTACTATATACAAATATCTATTACTGCTACATTTTGAATGTGTTTACATGAAATGTAACATTGAATCTGTGTCTTATAAGGTGTGTTGAAGTTTACTTGGCAGATTGATGTGGAGACACACAATAAAGAATTTCATCGAAGGGGGAACATATTCACTGTTGAGATCACATTGATAACTGTTTTTGTTGACTGCAGAGCAGAGATGTTAAGAAAGGAGAAAATATAAAATCATTGTTTTCTAGGTAGAGAAAATTATATCTTTGCTAGAATATTTCTTTGCTTCTTTAAAAAAAACTTGTGTATTCATTATTTTTATTGAATCAACAGGAGATACACAGTTACAAAGTTGTTGTGGTTGAATTTCAGTCATACAATGTTCCAACATCCAACTGTTCACCAGTGCACATAGTGTGCCACCAATGCCCTCATTTTTCCTCCCATCACCCACTCCTGACAACCTATAAGACATAACAATTCTCTTTCTCTCCTCTCTTCTCTCTTTCTCTCCTCTTCCCCTTTCCTTTTAGGGTACTTTGGTTTACAGTTCTGTCACCAAAAGGGTGTCATGAATATCATTTTATATTTTATCTCCTTTAAGTACCCACTATTATTGTCATAATGTGCCCTTTTCTGTCCTAACTATACTACCCCCATCTTTGTGGCAAATTTCCTACCCATGATCAGTCCTCCAGGCTTTATTGTTTTATTGTCTTTGAGTGTTAATCTCATTCTAGAAGAACATTATATTGTTTTAAGTAAAGAAATGCATTCAGAGTTTTAAGTATGAATCCATAATTTGATAGTAAAATTTTTTTGTTGGGGTGAATTTAGCAGAAACTCAAAAAATTACACTTGCTAAAAAGTATGTGATTCTGATGTATTCAAATGAGTAAACTTTTTTTTAAAAAAGCAAATAACAATGGGATTTGAAGTAAACAGGAAACAATTTTCTGTTGGTGAAGAATAAACAATAAGGACTCCTGTTGTTCTCACAAAGCCATATTTTCAATAGCCCATATCAAAATTGTCTGGTATGTTTATTAATGTCATCACATCCCTGGCTCTGCCCAAGAAAGACTCTGATTCAGTTGGTCTGAAAAAGATGTTTCTGTACTTTTGGAGTAAACTCACAGGAAACAGTAAACAGTGTGTCATAAATTAACCCCACTTTGGTGCATATGAGTCTAATATTAGTTTTTCCTGAACTTTAACAGACCAATATGCTTCAGGAACATGATTTCTCAGAGTAGAAATACTGATTTCTCAAAGAATAAAAACTTTCTCCCTGTCTATTCAGCCTATAACAAAACATGTTCATGAGAGGTCATTATTGTGGGATAGTGGTTTATTCTAAATGTCTACAGCAGGAGTTCTGAAGGCAGGGATCATGAAGCCACAGGAAAAACAAATCCCAATATCAAACTATATCTGTTTCAGATAAAATAGTCTTATTGAGAAATATGGTATTACTTTCTCTAACTTGTATAAGCTCTTTTGAGATGCAACAACAAATACAAATTAAATGACTTGGAGTCTGTCTTCACTGCCTGGCTTCATTGCCATTTGGAAGAACGTTCTGTATTTGCTCTTCCAATGGTGTCTGGGGTCATTTTCAATTTTTATCCAAGTAATGAGCACTGTCTTCACTAAAAGAAAAATTTTAGATATTGTGGGCTATATTTATTTTATTACTTTCAATGATGGTTAAAAAAAGAAGTGATGATCATAGTGAAGACATTAGAGTACAATGTTGAGATTTAAACTTTCAAAGGATGATAAAATTAAAGAAGAAACAAGATTTTAATTCTTTTCTCACTGAATTTGCCCAATCTTTACTGCTTTTCTTTTTTTCTTTCTTATCAGTCCTAATTTCCTCCATTCACTTTCCCATCATTCTTGTCTTCTGTCCAGGCAGACAATAGCTCCACGAAAGAATAGAGATTCTCCTGAATGTCACTTTTCCTGTTTTCCGATCTGATTATTTTCTAAATGTATGGCTGAGGATTTTACCTTTATATTTTAATTCTAAAATACATAGTACGTGAAGATTTTCTTTTATGTTCTGTGGTAATCAATGATGTTCGTGCAATATTACACACAGTTTACATTAAAATTGTATTTAGAAATAAATCATTACTTTATTATCCATAAAATTAATTTATTTATTGATATTTGAAAATATTTTGATGCTATATTTGGCAAACCTGGTAAATGATGAGAAATTCTTATTTATATTTTCCTCATCTCAGGTACTGATACTATAAAACAATATTCTTCCAGAGAAATTCTTTAGAAATACTATAAATACCAACAAATTTTAGTCAATGAAACTCTAAGTTTTAAAGTCAAAGATAGAAGGTTTAAGTTTTTTCTTTGGTACCTTACTATTTTTCTAAAAATAGCATGAGACAGATCAGAAGTCCTTGAATTGAACCTAAGACAAGAACTCACTAGATGGTGCTGTAATCCTAATAGCAGCCATGCCCTAGAAATGAAATCATACTAGAAATAAAAAGGAAATAAGGACCTGCATGCTACTGAATTTGCTCACACACTAGCAAAAACCTCTAGTGTTTGACTTTATTTTCACAGCATCTGTATTTCCTTCAGATATGACTTGCTTTTTTGCAACAACACTGTTTTAATAAATGTGTGTGTCTGCATGTTACACATATGGACTGGTGCAGGTTTTCTGATTGGGTGTGAATTTAATTTGAATCTGCTCCCTTCTGCTTTCCTTAAAGGAGAAATTCTTCCAACACATTTTCAAAGATATGACTTTGCATCTTTCATCCTCCTTCATCCATGTTATTTCCCCCCATGTGTGGCGTTACCACTATTAGTTTCAATCAGTATCTTGAATTTGCTTTAGGAACAAATGCAAAGCTTCTATCCTCTGTGAGCCCCCCCATCATCAATCATGTACTACAACTATTGTAACTCATTGTACTTCTTTTATGCATATTATATTCTGCTTTGTATTACTGATATATTCTTCATATTGTTTTATTGTCCTTAAAATGTTAGCTTCTTTGATAATATTTTTTCTCTTTATTTTCTCAAAATTTAGGAAAGACCTACTTGAAGACAATTTGTGCATACAAGTATGTACACAATGAAGAATTAAAGGAAGAAAAGTTAAAAAGTAGTAGTGTGGCGGAACTTATAAGAAGAATGTGGGTACATATGAGTGTGGTGCTAAAATTATGTGTGTGTGAAACCATCACTAACAATATAACAAATTACAGAATCTCCAAGTTTTAATATACTCAATTGCTGGCCAGAGTGCTTAAAAGCACCCCCAAATCACATACACCCCTAAATCATAAAACAATGTGCCCTGAATAAAAATAAATCTGGAGAAGTAATTGAGTCAGATAAGCAATTATTCTTTCTGATTATGAGGCCAAGGTAGGACGTTTTAAGAGCATAGTATTTACCAAAGTATGATTTGACTGTACCTTTAGTCTCAGGTCAGAAGACAGATTGTACAAGCACACACACACACACACACACACACACACACACACACACGTTTTCTATGTAATTTGTCTAGGAGTTAAAAGTAGGCATTATATTGAAACCAGAATGATAATACAGCAGGGAGGGCATATTTCCTTGCACACAGATAACCCGGGTTTGATTCTTGACATTCCATATGATTGATTCTCCATGCCCAACAGAAGTAATTTCTAAATGTAGAGTTAGGAATAACTATTGAGCAACACTGAATATATCCCAAACAATAAATAAATAAATAAATAAAATAAACATCGTAGCTATTTGAAAAGAATTGCTAGTTGTCTGATAAATAATCTAAAATAGTTCTGATAAAATTATATTGATAGCTCTCCTTATACCTAAGTATCATACATACATATTCTCAGTTTAAAACATCACTATCAGCTATATTTCAATTAGTACACATTATCAATTTATTATGGACACAAAAAGCTAAAAAGATGGTGATCAAATAAGTTTCTGAAGGCCACAGGGCTCCATACTTAAATTCTGGCCTCAATGTAAGAAATAGCACACCTTTGTCTTCTTTATATTTTCAGTCTTCATCTGATCAAGTTGGGCATCAGGTATTGGAAGTTACCTTAAAATGACAATATTAAAGATTACCTATGGTAGGAGTCAGCTAAAAATCTTTTATGTTCCACAGACAAAAATTATATATATTGTTTGAGAAACCTGTTCATTGATTCTCATCCAACACAGACATAAAAGAATAGTAATTCAGGTAACTCACCAAGATTTTAAGATGATTAAATAGAATTACCCATATAGCATCCTACTCAGGGCTGGGAAAATGTGCTCCATTTATCTTCATTTTTCCATTTTCCTTCAGAGTCACACAGTCACTATTAATCATATCTAATGTTGAAACCTCCCAATGTTGAATTTGGGGTCAGTACTGCCTGATTGATGCTGCCCCAACATGCTTTTAGGTGCATTAATTTATTTTTACAGTTATGATTTTCAGTTTTACAGACCTGAGAAATAGAGCATTACCAGGAAGCTCAGCATTCAAGTTTCCACAGTTGTTTTGCAATTGTAGCTATACAAAGTAATTATTTTATATTATGTATTTCCCTTCCAGTATTCTTTTCATTTGTCAATTGATGGACATTGAAAGATTTTCAAGTTTGGCTATTTCAAACCATTCAAATTTGTTTATGAGCTTTTGTTGAACATATGCTCTATTTTTTTTTTTTTTGGTTTTTGGGTCACACCCGGCAGTACTCAGGGGTTACTCCTGATTCCATGCTCAGAAATTGCTCCTGGCAGGCACAGGGGACCATATGGGGCACCGGGATTTGAACCGATGACCTTTTGCATGAAAGGCAAACGCCTTACTTCCATGCTATCTCCCAGGCCCCTCTATTTTTTTTTACTATATATGTATACATATATTTAGCAGAAATGCTGTCATTTTCATTATCCCCCAAATTATCTATGGCATTTTATCCAGCAACTAGACACAAATACATGTATACCTATATAAGTATTTATTTATTCAGTAATTCTCAAGTCATTTAGCCATTTGACTGACAACCACAAGAGATACTCAAACTATTTAATAATGATATGACTGAGGAAACCACAGATATTGTGCTGAATTCTCCCCAAACCAGCTTAATGAGAGTAAGTTCTTAAATATTCAAAGATTTATAAGCATTCTATTCAGTCTGTGGTCATTTGTAATATTCCACCCATAACTATTCATATTGTAGAAATTGATAATTGCTACTATAGGGGAATAAAAATCTACAACCCCATAATTTGTCTTTGGGAAAAGGTTGATTCTTGGGATGGAGCCAGGAAGTCAGAATGGAAAGGATTTGTGAAGGAGAAAGTTGAGTGAACACCTCTTTTTTAAAGATATAGGAAGATCTAGGCCTCTGAGGGGAATTAAAATCCTCACACCTTTGTTTTATTCTGCATTCTTGGGTATCCCTCCTAACCAATCTTTCCTCCTTCTTTCCAACATCCTCCATGTTATCTAACCATGAATAAAAGATGGGATGGAGCTATGGGGAGAAAAATCTCAGCTTTCCTAAATCTTACCCATATGTTCATGAGACATACATACAATTAATGTGTTTGTTTTGACATCTTAAAATCAATCTTTTCAATGCTTATTTGATGTGTATAAATGAACAACACAGTGGGGATACAGGATGGTTCTCTCCACTCCACAGCAGTACAGATTAGGGCATTTGGTCCTTAAGGTTTGGTTTCTACTTCTTGGGAACCAACCAACCAGCCAACCAGAATTGGATGACATGAACAGAACAAAGATCAGTTGCAAATGACACTTCCCCAGCATAATATACAGATTTTAGTAGCAAATCTGAATAACTGCTAATAAGTAGGTATATGGTTTAATTTTAATCAGATATAAATACAGCAATAGTGAAAACAATAAGTTGTGTTAGGTTTGGAGAGAATCTTTGTAAATATATTACATGCACACTTAGAATAGAAAGTAGAACTTTAGAGAATTTAGAAATGAGATATATATTCCAACAGATAATGCAATTGAACAAAGGATTAAGAGCTAAATTTAAATCACAAAGTATAAAACTGTACACAGACAGCATAAAATGTTTAAGACAACTTGCTATTCACTGCATTTGTAAGTGAATTTTATTAAATCTATACGAAAATTTAAGTAGTGAGAAAAATTTTATTTTAAGAAGTATTTGAAGAGGCCCTTATATTTCACATGAAAATTAAGTACAATAAGGTCCTATTACATTGCACAATGCTTATTAAAATGGATGCTGTCCAAGTTGATCAGATCACTGGATGGAATGCTATTAGTTAAATTTCAAGTACTTAGGACAATGTAATCTATGATGTTTTGTTTTAATAAATCCACTACTGAGTTTATAAAATAACTGGACATTATAGGGATTGTGACATAATATATGTAAACATTGAGTCATTGTATTGTATATCTGAAACCAAAATGTCAACTGTACCTGAGTATAAAATTTAGTCTATGGGGGGTGTTCTTTTTATGACAGAAACCAAAGTACAATTATCTAATTTTTCCTATTTATTGTAGAGGGTTTCTGAAGAACATTCAGTGATCTGGAGAGATAGTACTGGGGGGTGGTAAAACCTGGATTGGATCACAGGCACTGCATATAGTTCACCAAGTCTCACTGAGGAATGACTTGTGAGCACTTAGAGACCTGAGAACCTCTTGGCATGGACCCCAAACAAAAAGAAAATAAAAGGAAAAATAAGCAAAGAAAAGAACATTCAAAAACAAGCAAAATCTATCTGGGTAGATATTCCTAACTACTCAAAGTTATCTAGGAAAATACTCAAAAACAATTTAATGAGCATGATTGTCTCAATACCTCAGAAAGAAAACCAAGGACAGAGTTCTGATAAGGTTTTCATTTTCATTTTCCCTTCTCTAAGAACTTTCTGTCACTGGGATTGAGAGAATAATTCTCATTGAATCTAGTATCCTTTTCTTCCACTTTGTCTAGACTTGATGTTTCCACAACCAACACATTGATCTAGCACTATTTTAATATTTTCCCGCTCTGCTGATAGTTACTCAATGTATGCCCTCCAATATCGGACAGATATGAATAACATTATGTCAAAATTTAAAGTGCTCTGGAGAGAGCTGGCTGCCAGATTGGGAAAGCTATCCTGGGAATGGCTGGATTCCAAGCTCTCTGCCTCTGTAAGCTTCCTTCTCAGCTTTCTCCTAACTGCCTGCCTCACTGCAGCAAAGAGAAGTTTAGGTTGTTCTTTTTCTCATGAGAACTTTCCCTTCTTGACTCCAAGTGCAGTTTGTAAGGAGTAAATCCAACGATGAAGCTTTTGCTTCACATAATTTAATGTCCTTTCTGGTAGCTATGGTTCAGGGAAATCCCTAGGAATTTATTCTTTAAATTTCTGTCTGAAAGCTGTGTTCATGAACATCAAGGTTACCATTACCTCCCCCATGCAAAGCATGAAAGCATGTGAATTATGAATTACAAGAAAAATGCTTGCCTGTGGAACCTGATTTATTCAGCTTATAAGTGGGTGGTTCTAGTTTTAAATGCTTGTGTCTGTGTTGTTATTGGTATAATTTTGTTGTTATTTGTGTTATTTTGATTTTTTTTTATAAACTCCACTGCACCTTTTAAAATTTCAGCTTCACAACTGCAGAGAAAATCTACCTATGCTTAAAGCCTCCCTCAATTATGTTTCTCTATGGGGGTGGGAGACAAAAGCTTAAGATCCAGGATTCAGCATACTATAATTTTATTGAAATTCCTTGGGAGAGTTTGGGAATCTTGAATATATTAGTATTTCATGTCTAAGAATACAGTTAAGTTTTCTAAAAAATGATTTATCAACTAGAACATAAATCCCAAAACCAGTTGTTCACAAGAGAAAACAAACTCAGATTTACTATGAAAGCTGTTGAGTCTTATTTTAATAAGCTAGAAAGCAGACAGACACATTATAGATTCCAAAGGACTTATTGATCCATCTCCTAGACAACTGAAGATCTATTACTAACTCTTACAAGAAAATTTCTGGGACTTAATTTGATATGGTTACTAGTTAGGAGGCAAAGCTTCTCCAAGATCACTCAAGATATCTTTGTACGTGCTTTGGAGTCTGGAAAGGCATCCCAGGATGGGCAGAAAGAAGGGCAGTAAGAAAGGGCTTCTGAGGGCTGGCTATGAAATAAGTGGCATGCTGCAAGCTGGAGATAGAGATGAAATAATTTGAGATTCTCCAAAAAGGCTTTCTCTAGAATATTGAATGGGGTGAATAAAGGAAAGTGCAATATACAGCAATTAAGCAAGACTACAGATACATAACTTCTCAAGGCATGAGCATATTTAGAACATGAATCTAAGAGCTAAAGATGCAAACAATGTTAGATTGTTTAAAAATATTCTGAGAGTCGTTTACAGGCAAGGAATGTAGCAGTCTGTAAACCATGGGAATGCCTTATTTTTTCACTGGAATTATACACATACCCACCTAGTGGATTGAGTAGGAATTCATGCTTTATACTAAGGATCATCTCATCATATTTCATGATAAATAAGAGAATATTTTATAAAAAGTCAATTAAATTAATTAACTAATTCCCACTTAATTGATGTTAGCTTTTATCCAGAGCTTTAAGCTGTTGCATTCTTTTAAGGGTAACATTTCATTTCCTTTAGAGACATCTAGCTACAGCTACCTTCTGTTTTAAAGCATTGCCTCTTTAAAATTTTCCAGATTGTTCTGTACACAATGTTCATTTAAAAACACTATATTTCAATTCAGTTTAGCACGAAATTCTAGAAAAGTCAATAGCCAACTGATTGCATAAGTTTAGAAATCTGCCATGACAATATCATCTGTAATTTACAAATAAAAATATAATGATATTAAAAGATAGGAGAGAAATAACAATTCTCATTGCTTGAGATACTGGCAAAATTGTGCATGTGGAGACTGACCTTTTGAAACTTGCCCATTTCACTCCCAGAAAAGCTTTATGTTGTTCTGAAAGTTTGCAGAGTAAGACAATGTGGGAATTTAAGGATGTGGAATCAAACAAAAAATATGTGCCTCACTCTGTAACTTAAACTTGCTTTTCCCCACTCTCCCGCCAGCCCTCCCCCATCTTCTCTTACTATCTTTTGCTTAAGTCTGAACCTTAACATTACTGCAATAATGTAGTTTGCTTGTACCAATAACTTTCTTGTCAGGAGACATCTGTTCTGTTATGAAAAGTCTCTCTTAGTAAAGCATCAATCATGTCTCACTTGTAAAGCAAAACACATTTTTGGGGGGTCCCTCGAGGGCAAAATACTGCTGAGAAAACAAACTGCATCGAAATATTAACTGTGGCATATTAATCTATGTATTTGGAGTATTTTGGGTTTGTCTGCTAAGACTGCCATGTGATTCTGACAGCAGGGTCTCCTGACCTCTTACCTCGGAAACCACAGAGGGCTCGTCAAAGTCCCCCACCCCCCACCCCCGAAGGCATGATCCTGGCTGATTGCCATAGAGAGCCACACGATGAAAATATAAGGAGGCCTCCTATTGGGCCATTTGACTTTTATATGCTAAAAAACACAATAGTTGAATCTCTTGTCAGGATTTGCATAAATCCAAGGTTTGGCTGTGAATTATCAAGCTACCTGTGATATTAGTCATCTGTCCAGGTGTTATCAAATCTCTGGGTGATTGGACAGAAGCTACTGAATGTTAGTCCTTCATGGACACGTTTTTGTATACATTTATAAAATCCTTTGCTGTTTGAAGGCCCCGATGATTCCTTTCTCAAATTTCTATCAATGTCATTATGATGGACATATATTTCCGGAATTTCAGAGAGATTATTTTTTGCTTATATCATGTTGAAAGTGAGGTCGAGGAAAAAAATGGATGCAGCTTGGGAAAGAATTTTTGCAAAGCAGAGCTACTTCAGCTATTGCTAGAGCTAAAAGCAGTAGCTTTTATTGCTAAAAGCAAATAGCAATAGCTGGCCTCTTTTTCAGGGTCCATCAGGGAAAAGAAACCCAGGCCAAATGTTTCAAACAGAAACTTGCAAGTTAAAGACTTCGATTGGAAGAACAAAAGGAACAAAGAAGTGGATGTCAAGAAGGTGAAAAGGATTGAGTGAGGTAGAGATATCATGAACCTGCTGTTGCTCCTGTGCCAGATCCCCAGATCATACACTTATAAGTATCTTTCTCTGGGGATTTCATAGATTGTAGTGTAGTGAACATCAAGAAGAGGCAGCATCAGTCTTGTTGGCCTTCAAGGTAGTTCATTTTTGCTTCCCATTCAGAAGCGCCCAGCCATGTCACCTTTGTGGAAAGCAGAATCAGTACCTTTCTCTACTCTTTTCTGCTGCTGTCTAGTCTTTTGACTGATCTTTAAAGTGGCAGAACTCAAACATGAAGCAAACTGGGATAAATTGTTTGCAGATTCTCAATCCCAGAAATCGAAGCAGAGAGCTGAGGGCAGATAGGAAGTGGAGACAGTAAGTCAACAATGCTTGTGTCTAGGCAGAGGTCTGGTTGTTCACCTAGCTAACATTTTACACTCATAATCTCAGATTTGAACTAAATCTTTGAAATGAGGTCAGGATGTGACTCAGTGATTTGTGTTACAGATACACATATGGCCCTGAGTTCTATTCCCAGCATTGAAAAAAGCAACAATTAACAAACAAACAATATTGAAGAGAGAGAGTAAAATCTTTTCCAGTGTAGGTATTCCTTGATTTTTAAAAGTTTTGTCTTATGCTGCTTCACAAATGTGATGCCTTAGAGCCAATTTCTGCTAATCAAAGGAAAGTTAAAGATCATTTCATTTTCCTTCTATAATAGTTGGTTAGTAGTACTAATACTAATTAAAGTATGTTAGAATAGATGTTATGAAGATAACATCTTCAGATCATCATGACAGGGCCCCATCAAACTTCTTCCCTAGATCTATTTTCTATAAGCTGAGCAAAACTTACCACAGCGACTTGCCTTTTATGCTATGTTGGTGCTATTTTAGGTCATATGTAGATTCTGGTTTAATCTATACTTTGGGATCTGGGAAGGGTCCAAAAAGCACTACATGAATTAATGGCTTTTCTTCTTTATACCACTTTGGAAAATAGGAATGTCTATCTACAGATAGGAGAAGAAACCTATAAAGTATGTTGGCATGTCATTTTGTGTAAGCAAAGACTTGAGCTTTGAAAATTAATTATTCTTTTGGGAGAAGGCAGACCTTTAAAGAAGTATTCAAGGGGCTTGGAGATCATTCCCTTTAATATTTGATCAAGCCAGCCAGTGATTTCTATACTAGAGACTAAGGAGGCGACATGACAAGGAATCTTGTTTCCAAAGGATTCTGAGGGGAGTGTTCAGAGATATATTATGCTAGAGATTTAACTGGAATACCCCACAATTAATGCACTCCTTACCTCTCTCTATCTTATGGATTCATGGTCATATGGACATGTCTCTCCATATTTCCATAATTTATTACTTTTATATCCACAATCCTTTCATCAAACATTCTTCTTATAATACATAAGAATTAATAGATGTGGGGTAACCATTCTTTGATATCAGACCAACCCTACTTCCGTTATTTTTTTTTTCAAAAAAGAACAAATCCAGTTTAATGAATAGCCCCAAAACACCAACAAAAACAAACAAACCAACAGAAATATCCTTCTTTACAAAATAAAAATTACTAAATAAAATGTAACATCATTATAGTGAATGTTTTTGATGATTTTTAAAAAAAGAAAGTAGATAGCTTTGTTAAACTTAAGAGAGTTAAGTAAAAAGTTGAACTCATAAAATGTGTGTATAACAGGCATAATTTATGAGTTTTCTAAAATCATTCACAATGAAATCTTGCTTTCAACTCTAGCATATGCTTCTAATGTCTAACACTAACTTTCTCCCTGCATTATTATTGGCTTTTTGCTGTAATTCTTATTTCAAACTGACTAGACTAAAAAGAGATGGAAGCAGAAAAGTGAGAAAATAGAAGGTTTAATAAAAACAAATAAAGAACCACTATTGATAACATCTGCTAATACTCAGTTGTTGCAAAACCTAATGGTAGAGATTGATATTTCAGAAACTCCATGGACTTGCAGATTCTGCCAGAGTCATATCTACTCTTCTTCCTTTCTCCCATTCTTCCATCCTTCCATCTTCCTTTCGTCTTTCACCTCTTCTTTCCTATCTTCCATCCTTTCTTCTTTCCTTCCATCCTTCATTTTATTGTTCTTCTTTTCTTTTGTCCTTCTATCCTTCCATCATTCCATCCTTCATTCCTACCTTTTTCCTTCTTTTCTTTTTTTTTTTGTTTGTTTTTGGGTCACACCCAGCAGTGCTCAGGGGTTACTCCTGGCTCCATGCTCAGAAATTGCTCCTGGCAGGCACGGAGGGACCATATGGGGCACCGGGATTCGAACCAATGACCCTTTGCATGAAAGGCAAACACCTTACCTCCATGCTATCTCCCGGCCCCCCTTCTTTTCTTTTATTCTTAAATCATTTCTTCTTTCCTTCTTCCCTTCTTTCCTTCCTTTTCCTTCCTTTTTCCTTCCCTCTTTTCCTTCCCTCCTTGCTTCTTTCTATCTTTCCTTCCTTTCCTTCCATATTTCCCTCCTTTCTTTCTATTATTTTTCCTTCTATCCTCCCTTCCTTAACTTTCTTCCTTTCCTTCCTTCCATCATTTTGTCCTTCTACCTTCCTTCCTTCCTTTCCTCTGTTCTTCCAATTTCTTTCCTATTTCCTTCCTTTGAACCCTCGTTATGCAAATAAAGTTATTAACTAATTCTGTAAAAGATAGTTATTCATTTGTAGTAGAATAGAGCTTCTAAAAGCATAAGCTTTAGAGAGGTCAATTGAACAAAACACAAAAATCTTCAGTTTCCTTGAATATTATTGAACCACTCAAGAATGGAGAGAATCTGAATTGTTTTATGCTAGGTCTCTACCAAAGCAGACCTGAGATAAAATATTTTGGCCAGGAATTTTTATATTGAGCATACTACCAAGAAGCAGAGATGAGAGATAGGTAAACTGAAACCAGGAACTCTGAAAAATCAGTAGAGAAGGGATTATTGCATTGATCTTCAATGCAATAAGGAAGAATGTCCATTTTGCCATTTTTCTTTGAGAACTTTCGCAAAAGCCTATCAGAATTGTCTATGGAAAATCACTTTCCATCAATTTCTTGCCTCCCCCTTTTCAAGGATTGTTTCACAGTGGTCAAGTATTCTTCATTTAGGGGCATGCATATGAGTGGAAAAGGTGGTGGTAGGAAGGGAGCTAGAGAAAAGTAGCAAATGCTTGAGAAATGATCATGGGAGACTCATGTAGCTCAACACAATGGCAGGAACTTGGGTGAAGCCAGAATTATATGAAGCAGAACACAAGATGTATCAGATCCAGGATTCTTGAAAACCCAATGTTTGTTTCTGTGGGCACATATTGGAAGGTGGATGTGAATTCTGTTTAATATTTATTGAGTATTTGATTGGACTTTTCCTACCACTTTGTATTTGAGGATAAATGTATTCTAAATGGATATGCATTTAAAAAGTTTCTATAATTGAGCTGGGGAAATAATACAGCTGGTAGAGCACTCGTTTTGCACATGGCTGATGCAGGTTTGAACTCCGTCATCCCAAGTGGCACCTGGGCATGGCCAGTGATTCCTGAGTGTAGAGCCAGGAGTCTGCCCTCAACACAGATGTCTGTGGCCTTAAAGCTGAAAGCAATCTATAATATGTTTGCTATATATAGAGCACTTCTCGGACTAATACGTGCAATACTTTTATGTTGTTTACCAGTTATGTGGTAAGTAAAGGAACAAGCACGGTATTCAATAACTTTAAGTATGGGTGGGAGAATTAAAAATATTTTCAAAGAAACTTAAAAGTAGGGAGGGCCTGGAGTAATAGCACAGTGGGTAGGGTATTTGCCCTGCATGTGGCCAAACTGGATTGAATCCTCAGCCTTCTAGACAGTCTCTAAGCCTTCCAGGAGTAATTTCTGAGTAAAGAGCCAGCAGTAACCCCTGAACACTACTTGGTGTGAACCCCACAAAAATAAAAACCCCAAGCCCCAAAAACTTAAAAATAATGCAATCCTAATCCAATTGTCTTTTATTATCATATAACTTACAAAAAGAAAACATCTCTTTGATTTTCTACTTCCCTTTCCCTGTTAATGAGTGTGAAGGCAGAAAGAATGAGTGATACATAGTAGTATAAAATTAAGTTTTCAAAATAAGCACCTTTTTAACATATATTTATTTTGGTTTTGGTTTTGAACCTTTCTGTGCTCAGAATCAGGGTTCAAATACTGATCAGCCATGTGCAAGGCAAAAGCCCTACCCACTGTGCTATTGCTCCAGCCATCCTATGTTTTTTTTTTAATGAATCCTGAACCCTCTTCAGCTCAAGTTTAGACTTTATTTTTTCTCCATAGTTTTCTTGTCTCATTATTACCTCAGTTCATCTGTAAACTCTCAAATAGTTGGCATTTTCCAAGTTCAGTCTGTTGTGCTCATATCTTAAATGATAGCATAAAATCACTGTTAGTTTCACAATGGGGTATATCTGGGGTTGACAAGAAGATTTGGAACAGTGGCAAAAACTTGCTGGCATCCAGGCTGGATTTAATGTGTTTCTGCCACAGCTCCTCAGAACATGGTAGGATTCCAGAAAAAGGCAATCCTCCCAATAAGAAAAGCCACCTGCAAATCTAAAGCACTTAGTCCTGTGACTCCACTTGCTATCAGAGCCAGTCTGAAAGGACAAGGGCCTCTCCTGCTGTTGGTCTGTTTAGACCATTCAGACTTGATATTTTTATCTGTTTACAAAGTGCCAAATGTTTACATACTAGTGACCTGGTTTCTGGGGCTCTGGCAGTGCTGTTTGCAGTAGAATGGTTTTTAGGGTGTTTTTTTTTTCTGATCTCCCATGAAGCTCTCATCATTTGCCTTTAGTGTGGCCTCCCAACTGCTTGCCTAGGGTTGTTTGAAGAAAGACTTCACTCCCTGACCAACCTCTTTTCTTTTGTCTTTCATAAGGTGATTCTAGAAAAAAAGTCAATGTACCTGTCTGCTTGCCTTTTACTTGAGACTTGAAACAATTGAAGTACTGTGGACTTTTGAAAATGTGGCTTTTAGCTTTTAAGAATTTGGAATTTAGCCTGCAATAAAACAGAAGAGAGTAGACTAATAGAACTTATGACTTGTGACAATTTCCTCTGAAATATTTTATTCATCAAAGCACATATATCAAGTCTTTTGATCTATATAAATTATTCCTGGGTATATCCATAGAAAATCAAATCAGTTTTCTCTACATTTGAACTACAACTATAACATATAACATAAATAAAATATATAACATATATATTGCTGAGATTGAACCTTGGGCCTCACACATTAAGGCTTGGCTACTAAGGTCCATCTCATTGGATGTGGCCCACAAACAAACAAAATTGTTTCATGACATCAGCTTTTAGGAAATGGGTACACTATGCTTGAAATAAAGAATAAAGACTTACATTGAAGGCTGTACAGGAAAAATAAGAACTATCACTATACCAAAATCTAAGATGATTTAAAAACAATAAAAACTTTATTCCAAAATCTAGGAGTGTAAGTTGTGAAGAGTTGAAGTGGTAATAAGTTTAAATAGTTGTCAAAAAGATGGGTGTTGTAGGATAAAACCACAACAAAGTCTTCTGAAACAAATTAGCAGTGACCAATGCTACAGTGATGGAAGTGGAACCAGATTGTCTTAAGTGGATAAGATATAAGAAAGTGAGAACGGCCCGGGAGATAGCATGGAGGTAAGGCGTTTTTGCCTTTCATGCAAAAGGTCATCAGTTCCCCGGTGCCCCATATGGTCCCCGTGCCTGCCAGGAGCAATTTCTGAGCATGGAGCCACGAGTAACCCCTGAGCACTGCTGGGTGTGACCCAAAAACCAAAAAAAAAAAAAAAAGAAAGTGAGAACAGGAATTTTTGTCATTTCTCCCCAAGAATTTTAGCTGAGTAAAAGAATTGCTAAAGGGTAAAAATGAGTTTGTTTAAATGTAGTTGTGTGTTTATTGTGTGTTTGTTTTCCTGAGTAGAAGATAAAGAAGGTAAGGAAAAGATAAGAGCAAAGTTGGTTGGAGAGGAGGGAAGGAAAGAAGAAAGGGAATAAAAAAAGTTGGAAGGGAGGAAGGATAGGTGGGAAAGAGGGATAAAGGAAAGAGAGAAGGAAGAAAAGAAGGGAGAGAGGAAATGAGTTAAGGGAGAAAAGGAGGGAAAGAAGGATATAAGGAAAACGATAGAAGGAAAAGAGGGAAAGAGGAAGGAAAGGAAGGAAACAATGATGGAAGGAAAGGAGGGAAGGAAAGAAGGAAGGGAAGAAAGAATGAAGGGACATTTATAGATTATAGATTTTGTCAATCTTGACACTACATGGTACTAGGTAATAATTTGTTGGGTGTGTGTATTGGAGTGGGTGTATGTTTGAAGTCATACATTGCAAAGGTTAGCAGTATTTATATCTCCTACATAATGGATTGTAGTAGCAGCACCCCATGTAACAGCCAGAAAACATATCTAGGTATTAGTTACCTTAGTAACCTTGAGAGGGAGGAAAATCAGCCTTGATTGGAAATTATGAGATTAGAAGAAAAGACTGATTGTGTAAGAGAAGTCAGCAAAAGTAATGTGGAACATATTAAGATAGAAGGAGATTCTAATGTTCAGAAAAGAAGCAAAGGTGAGTCATTTGTACTAAAGAGACCTCTTCTGCTAACACCCATATCAATGCCTGAAATAGGCATATGGGGTGCAGCATCGCTGAGGAAATCAAAGTGATTTCTATTTCCTCTGTGAGTTAAAGAAGATGATGAAGTCATCTTGCAAAAATGAATTTGCAGCAAACTGACTAGGAGGAATAAGGAAGTGGGAATCTGTCAGCATGATAAAGTTGAACCTTATGTAAAAGGGAAAGCTAATTTTTTTAAGTTTATTAGAATGCAATCAGGCCTGTAAATTTAGCAAGCGTGAATGGGAATGAATTTTGGCTCCAACACATGACCATTTTCCCTAGATTCACATCTAGTCCCTTGGTTAAAAATATGAAATGGACTGCAGAGGACTGCCAAAAGTCTTAGATGCCTCTAGGTCAGATAAAGCAGATGTCATTTATGAGAGACTGGATAATGAACAAAGACTAAATAATCACATAACTTAGTAGATTAGTGGAGCAAGGGCCATATCTAGTTCAGTAGTTTTCAATCATGGGTCAATCAATGAACTTTAATAAGATTCTAAAATAGTACTTCAACCCTTACCTTTAGAACCAGATTCTGAACACTTAAATCATATTACACACACATATATATATATAATATTGCAAATGTCATTTAGAAGTTTCTTCTCTATTGAATCTTCCAATTATCTGAACAATTTTATTTATTGTTGTTATATGTATTTTTACATTGGAAGTTAGCCATATGTGCTAAATATTGCAACTATATGTAGCTTAGTTTTCTGTTTGCCACTATGTTGTGGTTTTAATAAGGAATTTTTGCTTATTAAATATCAAATGATGAATATATCTTATAAACCGTGGAACTTTTTTTTGACACACTTAGAAAAGATTTCTCCTTACAGACATTTAAAAATGTTCTCCAAATTTTCTTTTAAAGTGTCACGGAATTGTTTTTCTATATGTTTACGTTTATGGCCAATCTGAACATTTATTTAGGATTAGAAATAAATTGAGAATTTAAGTAATTTTTCAAAAATTGTATAGTCACCTACACATAATTTGCTAAATAATACATTTTCACTATTATCATGCAATGCTACTTTGCTCCACAAAATAAATGCAAGCTGTTGTTTTGATGTCTTTGAGTATCCCCTATTCCACTAATCTGTTATATTTTGTATATGTAACTGTTTAAAGGTTCTATATAAGATAATAAAAATAAATGATTACCTAACTCTTCATTGTATGATGAGGTCAGGGAATTTAAATCTTTTACTAGCTAGTTGCTTACTAGTTTCTTAAGAACTAGTGAGCTATTTCTGACATATAACATTGGTTAGACATGAGTTAGTTGTCATTTTTTAATATGGAATGTTTCATGAATTTGCATGTCATCCATGTACAAAAGCCATGCTAATCTACTTTGTATCATTCCAATTTTAGTATATGTGCTGCCAAAGGAAGCACAGTTGTCATACATTTTTAAGAGGACTAGTTGAGAAGTTAAAAAGATACCTATTGGGAAACAGAAACATTTGGCAGAAAAGCCTATTCACTATTCACTGAATATGCCTTATTTTATTTACATTATGTCACAACAGGAGCAAAAAATTTTCAGTTATTTGGGTTATGGTGGAGGGAGGGGGTTGAGATTGTCTATTTCTATAACCAAAGTTTGGAAATGTGCACAAGGAATAATAGACAGACATTTAACATAAAACATAATATAATTTTAATGATTTATGTAGAAGTGTTTCTTGACAAAAGTTATGCAATTTTATAGACATTTGTGGAAGAATTTTATGTTAATTCTAGTAAATTAAAGCTAAGGAAAAAGTTGATTATTTATATTTTATAGTTTGTATTTCAGAGCTACAACATTAATTTAACTTTGTATATTCTCAGATTTAAAGTATATCATTATTATTATTATTTGATGTCTAGGTATTATTTTAAAGTTCAGGAAAATCAATGAAACGTAAGTTTCAAAACCATTCTCAGAAGACTAAGGAAAAAACTACTTTACCATTTTGAACTTCATCTATGTTTAATAAAAGAAAAGGAGGTCCTTGACTATATGAAATGCCAATGACAAGTCAACTGTGTCTATCAAAGTAAGAGATAAATGAATCGTTAAAATTTCATGAAATTTCAAAGATTTGACTTTTTAAAATCATGTGAAAATACACATGGTAGTAGTAGAAATATGATCTGCATATAATTTCTCTAACAGCATAGAAACTATTAATAATAAAATTAATTTGATCGAATAAGCCTCACATATGAGAGTTTTCAGGTGAGATTTTAATTAAGCTTAAGTTTTCTTTCTTCTTTTTATATAATATAAGATACCAATATTTAAGAAAAAACCTTGAAGTATGTAAAGAGTTTGTTTTGATTTGGGAGAACACAATTATTGGTGGTCATTGTTGCAGACTCTATGATGTACTGAGTTTCACACTGGGCTGGCACAATTCTAATGCATTATCTTAACTCCTGTACTAGCTCTCTAGCCTCAAAGAAACTGTTTTGGAATTAGCCACAAACAATGTATATGCGGCATCAACAGAGCATTTGGAACTTCATTAAATTTACAAATTTGATGTTTTCTCATTTGATAATGCTTTAGTGATTCCTAATAGATATTGAGAAAATAAGTGCCTGAGTAGAGTAATAAATATTAATAAACTGTAATAAAATTTACCTCCAATGGGAACCTTATATTAACAACTAAATATAGAGTATAAAACAGATTTCTTTGTGGGTTATGAATTAAAATATACACTACATTTTAATTTTAGAAGTAATCATTTTTTATTGAGACCATTATGAATTACAAGTCTTTCATAGTTGCATTTCAGACATATAGCAATAGTGAGGGACATTTCCACTACCAATGTTGAAATCCCTCCAGCATAGTTCACAGCATGAATTCCAAACCTCCACCCTTAGCTAACTGGTCTACTAGTGTGACAGGTACATTTTGTGTTTAGCAAATTATAGTTTGGGTCTCTTATTCTATTGTTGTTGACTTTGGCTTGGGTCTGTAGTTCTGACTATTTTTTTTCCCATTCAGTACACCTGAGATGACTTGGCCCCTGGTCCTGTTCACATTTTTTTCTTTTCTTAATCTGTAGTAAGGTGTAGAAATATGCGGCAGAACAAAATGATTCATATTCTATGGTTCTATGGAAAAGGTAGGAGCCCATATCTAGAACATATAAATAAAATTTTAAAAAAGGAGCATATGTTGAACTAGTTGTCATTCCCACCGGCAGTGGATAAGAGTTTCTGTCTCACCACATCCCTGCCAACACTGCTTGCTCTCATTCTTTGTGATGTGTGCCAATCTCTGTGGTGTGAGGTGGTACCTCATAGTTGTTTTGATTTGCATCTCCCTGATAATTAGTGATGTGGAGCACTTTTTCATGTGCCTTTGGCCATTTGTATTTCTTCTTTATCAAAGTGTCTGTCCATTTCTTCTCCCCACTTTTTGGTGGGATTAGATGATTTTTTCTTGTAGTGTTCTGTCAGTGCCCTGTATATTTTGGATATTAGCCCCTTATCTG
>PVKC010006040.1:18252-31994 GCA_004027635.1 Crocidura indochinensis | reverse complement strand
GTATATGCATACACACACACACACACACACACACCACACCACACCACACACACACACACACACACACACACACACACACACATATATGCCTTGATACACAAATACACAGAATTCTTCATTACACTGTAATAAGTTATTATTTCATATTTGGCATTTTGGTTAGGGATATGGCTGTTCTGCAATGGATACACTTCTGTGGCTACTTTTGGGTGTTTAGTAGGGGGTCACATGCAATAGTGCTTGGGGACTACTCACAAATCTGTGCTAGGGGGACCATGTATGTAGTGCTGCTGAGTAAATCTGGGCCTCCTATATACAAAGAATACTTTGCAAGGGTTCAGCCCAATAAGGTATTTCTTCTTACTGTTTGAAGTTTATGGGAAATTCTCTTAAAGAAGAGGTTAGAAATACAACTCAAATAGACGAAGCACAAGAACAATTTATACATTAGCTAGAGTGGAAAAACACAAAGACAGGGAAAAAACTATGATAATGCTACTTGGAGGTGGTATACCACACTTAATATGAATTCAGCTGTGTCTGGGGTATACCAGGCTTTACAAATTAATATCACTTATCTTCAGGGAAAGTTAAATGAGCACCCTACTGAGCATTATCTTGCACTGATAATTAGTAATCAGTTTAAATAAAATTAATTAAACCAAAACAAGCTCTTAAAAACATTATCTAGATTTTTTTAAGCACACTGTAAAAAAAAAACTGTTCACTATTACTTATGAAGTTTTATATACTAAGAGAAGAATGGTCTTGTGGGGTTTTTTTGTATTTTTTTAAAAGTAAACAGGTTCAAGAATACACAATGACCCCCAGCACTGCTTGGGATCCTTAACACCACCAGTAGCAACTGTCCATCACCCTATTAGGAGTAGCACCCTAATAGTGGCAGTGATCCAAAGTGATCCAAAATCCCCTTCCAAATAATAAAAATAAAATTTGAAATGAAACCACAGTGCCTAAAAGGAAAAAAGGGGAGAGGAACAGAAACAGAAACAGAAAGAAAAAGAGAAAATGAATAAGAGAAAGAGAGTAAACTGTAAGGGATGGAAGGGGAACTGAGAAAATTAGTGGCGGGAAATGAATGCTGGTGAAGAGAGAAGTACTGGAACATGGTATAGACTGAAACTCACTATCAACAGCTTTTTAACTCTGTAGCTTATGATCATTTAATAAAAGAAAAGATAAATTAAAAAGTCTTAATAAGGGGGCCGGGCGGTGGCGCTGGAGGTAAGGTGCCTGCGCTAACCTAGGACAGACCGTGGTTCGATCCCCCGGTTCCCCATATGGTCCCCCGTGCCTGCCAGGAGCAACTTCTGAGCGCATAGCCAGGAGTAACCCCTGAGCATCACCGGGTGTGACCCAAAAACCAAAAAAAAAAAAAAAAAAAAAAAAAAGTCTTAATAAGCTATGAGAATTTCTAGTCATCTTTTTTATTTGCTTGTTTTTGTTTTTGGGTCACGCCCAGTAGCACTCAAGGGTTACTCCTGGCTCTATGCTCAGAAATCGCTCCTGGCAGGCTCGGGGGACTATATGGATGCTGGGATTCAAAACACCATCCTTCTCCATGCCCTACCTCCATGCTTTCTCTATATCTATATGAACATATAGATATATATGGGGCCATATGAACACATTCCTAGAATTCAATTGCTTAAATTTTTCAACATTATCACTTTGTACTACAATAGGAAGAAAAATCTAAGGCCTAAAGTAATTGTGGTTGGAGGTGTATTTTTTTTTTTCATGAAAAAAGACTCTTCCCAAGCTAAGAAGTGGGCAAGGCAGTTCTACCAAGCATGGACAAGGGAGAGGCCCAGAACTGACCACACTCACGACAGTGTGGTCACTAGAGTTGTTGCTAACACCAGAAATCCCAGAACACCCAGAAGTCCTATTTTTCCAGCCCAAAAAGATGGGGCACTTCCCTGTGGTCAACTCTGTGCACTTGGAAATGTGGGGACATGCAAAGAGAAGGGGGCTACCCCTCTAACAACAACAACAACAAAGCTTTGAGTCTGATTTTGAAAAATGTATCAATCTCCTCTTTGCTACATTATCTTACCCAATCTTCTATAACTTTTCATGATTCAACCCATAGCATCAAAGTTAACAAGAAATGAAACTACCTCTCCCCTTTTAATTTGGTCTTAAAATGCTACCACTGATCAATGATCACAGATCCCAAGTTAACATGTGCCCTGTTTTTTTTTATAGTACTTAGCTCCCTTCCTTTGTCCTTTCATAATTTACTAAAGACTCAACTAGAAGATTAAGTATCGTGCTTGCGCAAACGATAAAATATCTGCTTCGGTCACTGTGGCAATCTTACAATAGTCTCTAGTGGTGCTCTACTTAAATAACCAATAAGATAAAGTGGCCACTGAGTTGATTTTCTAGAGTAGAGCACAAAGGCAAATGGCAGCCTTTGTTTCAGTCCCTCCTGAATACTCGAGTCAACCAGCTGCCAGACCAAAGCACCAATTTGAGGAGACATTGAGCAAAGACATCTCTCACCAGTATCCCGGTGAGTGGGAAGCCCCAATGGAATTCTCACATGAGTTCAGTACTAGCTAATTCAGTGTCCCTTCATGAGAATCCAAGTCAGAAACACCCAGCAAAGCAGCTACCAGATACCTGACCCACAATGACATAAGAAATTCTCTACCTGCTATTTCAAGTCCTCAAATTTTAGGAATTCATTTGTTATACAGCAACTATTGTTAGAATCACTGTGGTGTGTCTTTCTGATAGCACAGCAACTAGCAGATAACTAATTTATTAATATTAAAGAATAGCCACTAATACCTCTTGATAGGAATTAAGTTACTACATAACAAAATACTAATGTGGTGACCTTCCCACCAACCTTTTTCATCTAAAAGTTATATCTGTACATAAATATAAATATAAAAAAAATTGTGAGGCCAGGGGTGTTGCAAGCAGTAGAACACTTGTCTTACATGTGTGAGACCCTAGGTTTGATCCCAAGCACCATTGAAAAAATTGTTTTAAATAAAGTTACTTAACTGCTCAAGAAAATCATAAATAGATCAGCAGTAAGCATAACACAGTGAAAATACTTCTAGGGTGAAGAAGCAAGTTTAAGATCTTAAGACTGGCACAAGGGTACAGGGTGAGTTAGAGAGTGGAGAGACCGGTGATGTCAAAAGTCAATTCCTAACATCACTAACTTGTAGGAGTGCCCAGTAATTCCACTGAACTCTCCAGGGCTATAACAAAGCATGTGATTTCCTGTCAGCACCACAAGTGAAAAGGAGTTTGCCTTGCATCCAATACCATATTCCTTACACCACATATAATTCTCCTGGGGATGGCTATGGGTCATTCCTGGAAACAGCCAGAAACAATGTCTGACCACTACTGAGAGTGGCATCATTCCCCCAAACAAGTGGCTTTCCTGGAGATCGATTCACTACTCTCACTAAGACCTAATACAACTGCAGACTAGACCCAGTATCTTACTTAAAATCATGAAACAACTCAAACCAGAACCATTTATTCTGCTGAGCAGATTCCAAATTCTTAACCAAAAAAAAATTGTAAAAAAACTGTCAATTGTTAACCACTTATTATTGCTTTAATCCACTAAGTCTTGGCTTAAATATATACCATCGGGTTATTAACACAAAGTTTCTCACAGAAGACTACAATTGTGCTCGCTTCGGCAGCACATATACTAAAATTAGAATGATACAGAGAAGATTAGCATGGGCCTTGAGCAAGGTTGACACGCAAATTTGTGAAGCATTCCATATTTAAAAAAAAATAAGCCTACAATTACCAAGAAAAATAAAATGGTGGAATTATAAAATTTATTTTAACATAGCAACATTTATCTCCATCAATGACTCAATAGAGGTAACAGCAAATCTAAGATTTTAATAGCATTAAACATAAAGTATATTTTTAAATATCTTCAATACTCTTAGGTGCTTTGAACATATCTTTTGTAGTGATAAACTTCAGGCAATTTCTTCTATGTACTTATGTACTTATGGTTATCATTCTAATCTTCATTTAAATTTTACTCAAAATATAAGTTTAATCTTTCACTCATTCACATAAAAGGACACCATGATTTCTACCATGGACATGGACCATAGACTAAAAGTCCCTCGTATACAGCTATGGAATAAGATATAGTGATGGGAAAATAAAGGCAACTAAAGCTCTAATGTCTTCAATGAATCAGTGGGAGGAACCAGAGGGTTATGGCTGAGACCAACAAGGAGAAATGCAACAAATGCTCAAAAAGCCCTGGAAGCTTTTGAAGGATGAATCCACCAGGGAAGTAAAACTTTCAAAGAACACATGGAACTTTCATTAGAGCAAGAAGGAAAGTAAACATTCAAAGTTGATGGGCTTTGAGTTCCAAAGGGCAAGGTGGGTGGATGTGGGAAGCTGAAGAAACCGGGAGATAATATCAGCTTCAAAGAATAAATGGAGCTGGGGAGAATATCACAGCACTCACACATTAGAGATCATGAACTTCTGGCATGCAGTGAGATCAACAGAAAAGGGACTTGAAGTCTAAAAACTTTACAAGGAAACAAATCAAACCATGTAAACTGATTAATTCATTTTCTGCGGCTGCCCTGCCTGCTGCTAGTAGCCACTAGTTCTCATGTGGACAAATAATAGAACCTGATAACTTCCCTCTAGGTCTTCACTGCCCCTCTGCTGAAGACTGAGCTACTCTCTACAAAGGGTCATCTGATGCCCCTTTGAACTTACTGAAATTCAAGATACAATGCATGACTGACTTAGAGACTCCTGTAAGTGTACAAAATGACAGGCTCTAAAAGGTCAAAGCAAGAGGGTTTGGAGATGTGGAGGACTTGGAGATAACACCAAATTACAAGAACGATCCAATAGCTTGTTCTTATACTGAAAATCTATCCACACCCACAACTTGTTTTCACCCCCCCCCCTTTTACCTAGTTAAATTTGACTCAGTCTTCAGTTCTCAGTGGGAGTCAAATCTCACGGAAGAGCCTCTCCAATTTCTGAAGACTGAGCATTTTTAACCTAACAGACAACAAACTTTTCCAATCTCATGTGTACCTACAAAACTGGATTTTACTTATTGAAAAAGAGAAATCATTGTTTTATTCACTACTCTTCAAAGTCATTGATTCTTTCCATGCAAAATTTTTTTAACAATTAGTGTTACTAATAATATCTTTTTAAAATACAATAAAAAGGGGGGGTGAACAGAGCAATAGCACTACAGTAGGGCATTTGCCTTGCAAGCAGCTGACTGGGACTAACCTGGTTCGATCCTTGGCATCCCATATGATCTGCCAAGCCTGTCAGAAGCGGTTTCTGAGCAGAAGCAGGAGTAACCCCTGAGCACCGCTGAGTGTGGCCCAAAAATCAAAAATATAAATAAACTACAATAAAAAAAATTCAGACTCCTCTCACCACTGATATTCAGAAGAATATCCCTGCACTCAAAAATATCCCTGCTACTGTAACAGTAGCAGAGTAATGTAGGAAAGAAAATATCCCAAAGAACATAAAATTCCTGAAGCTCTTTTTATCCATATCTACTCTGCAGTTTTTTAGGGTTTTTTTGGTTTTGGGTTTGTTTTTGGTTTTGGTTTTGGTTTTTGGGTCATACCAACAGCGCTCAGGGGTTACTCCTAGCTCTATGCTCAGAAATCTCTCCTGGCAGGCTTGGCAGACTATATGGGATCCCAGATTCAAACCACCGACCTTCTGCATACATGCAAATGTCTTACCTCCATGCTATCTCTCCAGTCCCTACCTACTCTGCAGTTTTAATTGCACATAGTTTTCCAGAAATTCTATATATACATACGAAAGGAAATATAAATTAGTTCATTAAATAAATACTTTGAAAGGCTGACACAAAAAAATCTGAAATCATCAACAATTGTCTTAAGTTGTTCATTTGACACTGTTCTATTAGTAGTCTAGTCAATAATCTAACTTATGCAAGTAAGAAAAATTACAACAATGTGAAAAATTATACAAATCTTCGGCTTCAATTTGTCCTTCAAAAGTCAACCACTTTCACGAAGACATCTTTTCCAAGCTCAAAAATTGACTTTCACTAAGCTTTATGTATTGTCCAATTTCTATCATTGCACTCTAACTATACTAATCGTGTAAACATGTGTTTCTCCACTATTCCCTGAAGACAAAAGTCTGATTTATCTCTGTATTTCTAGAACAGTATCAGACATTCAATAAAAGCTTAATGAATGAATGGATAAAAGAATGAATAAACAAGTCTGCATAGCCTACTACATCTTCATGTATTTGAGTTTGAGAGCACTTAATCTTATTCCTAAATATCTACTGATTTAAGGAGGGGATTTCTAAACTACCCCATAAATATTTAAGGATTCTATTATAGTACTTAAGTATTACTTCTGAAAATCTAAGTACAGGAAGCTAATTAACTCATTGATGGACTCAGATAGGCTCACCTGACTTAATAAATAGTTTAAATTTTATATAACTTTTTTAATACATTCTACTGAATATTAGTGTTTCTACTAACACAGGCTATAACCAAGCAAAGTTTTACAGAAAAACTATAAAGAAAGTTCCACATTTTGCATCACCTTTTATTTTGGGGGGAGGGTCATACCCAGCGGTGCTCAGGGGTTACTTCTGGCTCTGTGCTCAGAAATCACCCCTGACAGGCTCAGGGGATCATATGGAATGCCAGGATTCAAACCACCATCATCCTGGATCAACAGAGTGCAAGGCAAATGCCCGACCACTGTGCTATTGCTCCAGCACTGCATCATCTGTTCTTAAGTTAACAAAATATAAAAATAATTTCAAAATATAGAATGAACTTGTAGAAGAAAGTTATGTTTCAGAAAGAAAACTAAGATATATAGGTATATATACTATCATATATCTTAATTACTTTTTATTGAGGGTGGGGGCATACATAGCAGTGTTCAGGGCTTACTTCTGGCTCTGAGTTCAGAGATCACCCCTGGTGAGACACAGAGTGTCAGGGATCAAATTGGAGTGATAAATGTACAAGGCAAGCACCTTGCCTACTGTAATTTCATTTCAGCCCATAAATAATTCTTTTAATTTGGAATATTCTTTAATGTATGTTCCATTAACTTATATGTCAAATAATCATAACCATTTTACTTTTTTAAGGATAATGACTAATGTAATATATGTTCCACAAGAAACTTCTAAATGGGTATGAGAACCCATTTAGGGGGCCGGGCGGTGGCACTGGAGGTAAGGTGCCTGCCTTGCCTGCGCTAGCCTAGGACAGACCGCAGTTCGATCCCCCGGTTTCCCATATGGTCCCCCAAGCCAGGAGCAACTTCTGTGTGCATAGCCAGGAGTAACTCCTGAGCATCACTCGGTGTGGCCCAAAAACCAAAAAAAAAAAAAGAACCCATTTAGTAGGGGAGAAAAAGTCTTATTAGGCATGTTCATATAGCAAATTAATATTTGTATTCATCAGAAATATTCAGGGATGTTCTGGAATCTTTTGGTTTAAATTAGTAGGGAAGAGCCACAGACAATTAAAGCATTTCCAGCACTCAAACCAAGTGACAGTTTCCCAATTCCCAGAATCCCTTCTCCACAGGGAACTTGAGAGTCAGAAAAGTCTGTACTTCTGTGGAAAAGCAGGCCATGGTTGTTGCTGGATCTGTTTTAGACAGAACTTATCTCTCCCCTACCTCTCTCTCCCATATCTCTCCCAACAAAAAGTAGTAGATAAGGTATAAGAACTCTTAAAAAAAAAAAAACAAAAAAACACAATACCATTTCTTTGGAATAAACTGTAAGATAAACATTCAAAATCGATCATTTTGCATCATAAAACACTTCTTATATGCAATACATCTCCTGCTATATGTAGACCACCATAGCATGTAGACCAGAAAGTAGACCATTCCTAGTTGCTCGTTTGGGAGAACATTCTGAGAGGTCTTGGGAATCAATACCATTAATTAATATAGAACATTACTTAGTATTTCCAGACTCAAACTGCCTGCCTAAAGGACCATTTTATTATTGGATAACAGTTGCAACCAGTTTGTATTTGCAATTGATAACTATGGTAATGATGGAGGGGATCAGAAAAGAGTTAGATCATACCCAATTGTTCACAGGACTTACTCCTGGTAGAACTGAATATTAATCCTGGGGGTCGAAAGGGTACAAGGGAAGATTTTTACCTCTTACACTATCTCTCTACCGCAATGACTATATTAAAAAAAAAAATCCCCTGTCAGATTAAAGGTGTTATGTCTCATATAGATGGCATAAGGTAAAAGCAGAAACCAAAATATATAGATTTTTTTTACACTGTTACTTTCAGTAGAAAAAGGAATCTTTTTTTTTTTTATTGGAACTACAACTAACAAGACCATTTGTGTTCCAGGAGCCAGTCTGTCAGCCACTGAAAACTGGGAATAATAATGCCAATTCAGACACAGAGTGAAAATTATGTTTCTAAGCTTCCATATGGAGTAGGATTTAACACATGGTAAGGAGCCTGTATTGCTACCATTCAACAGTCAGTAGTCCCAGTTTAACTTGTTATGTTTTTTTTTTCCGTTTTGTTTTGGTTTTGGTTTTAGGGTCACACCCAGCAGCACTCAGCTCAGGGGACCATATGGGATGCCAGGATTCAAACTGCCGCCTGTCCCATGTTGGTTGCGTGCAAGGCAAAAGCCTTACCGCTGTGCTATTGCTTCAGCCTCTAACTTGTTATGTTTTTATATTCCCTAAATAAATTCCCCCCCATCCTATCTCATCTTTCTATGCCTGCCTGTTCAAATGAGAGATGTCTAACAGGACAAGAGCATAGTCCTAGGATGGCTGGTATAGAGATGTTACAGCTAATGTTAGAGACCTTTAGAACTACAGGCACCATGCACAACCAAAGCAGTTTTCAATATAGTAAAAAGGGGGCCCAGAGAGATAGCACAGCGGGGTTTGCCTTGCAAACAGCCAATCCAGGACCAAAGGTGGTTGGTTCGAATCCTGGTGTCCCATATGGTCCCCCATGCCTGCCAGGAGCTATTTCTGAGCAGACAGCAGTAAAAAGGCGGGGTGTGGGCTAGGGGAAGAACTTATATACACATAAGGGTGAAAAGATAAACAGTACCAGGATTTAAGAGATGGTATTGATACAGATCCTATATGATAATGAAATATCAAAGACATTAAAAAACTCATTGATGGGAACGGTGAGGTGGCGCTAGAGGTAAGGTGTCTGCCTTGCAAGCACTAGCCAAGGAAGGACTGCGTTTCAATCCCCTGGCGTCCCATATGGTCCCCCTGAGCCAGGGGCAATTTCTGAGTGCTTAGCCAGGAGTAACTCCTAAACATCAAATGGGTGTGGCCGAAAAAAGAAAAAAAAAACTCCTTGAAAGACAAATAACCAAGGATAATTCTCAAGAAATAACTTTAATACCCTAATATGTTGTAACATAGTTCAGACATGAAGAACAAATGATGCATAACATAATTTGTTGGAAAAACTAGCTTAAAAAGTCATACTAATAGTCCTCCCTTGAAGATCAAAAGCTATGTGCACCATCAAAAAAAAATAAGCTGCATGCAGAATTAACAGTTTCACAAATACCCAAAAATTGGAAGCAAATCAATCCACTTGAGTATATAAGACAATAGCATTACTGCTGAGCACCAATGGGATGCTATTCAATAGTAAAATAAGCAAAGTTCCAATACACTTATGTACTAGGTGAGTCTAAAAGCAAGATACTAAACCAACTAACATTAAGTCTTCTTAGACATAATGGTAAGCTACAATGTGATTGCAGTTACAGGAAATTCTAAAAACTTGACCAATCAGAAAGCTGACTGGTATTTAAAAGCCTAGATAGAAGAAAATTGACTGCAAAGGGCAGAGAGAGAACCTTTTGGGAGAATGTAAATGTATTTGATTGTGATTATAGTGTATAAGTGATTGCATGGATTTGTCAAATTTAGATTACACCTTTAAAATTGGTGCTTTTATTATATGTAAATCACACCTCAATTTAAAAGGTACATTACTAACCATTCCACTAATAATGTAAATACATGGCTTGCCAAGCATTTTGGCATATATTAATTTATGCCTTAAAAATTCCTATACACAGATGCCAAGGTTCAAAAGCTAAGAGACTTATTCAAAGTCACAGCTACTAAGAGCTGTATATGTAACCCAGCTGGCACTGGGACCCAATTCTCCTACATTCAACTCCATGTCATAAAGTCAACAGCAGAAACTAACGGAGAGATCTCAGAACTTTCTCTAATTGCAGTTTAGGCTCAAGTCAGTAGGTTACAAAAATCGATTTAGCAGATAGGATCCCGTTTTATTTTTAACGGAACAAGAAACAGAAGTGTTTAAATGAATGGAAAGGAAAAACATCAGCATTCATTATCTTTAAAAATATCAGCACTGATTAGAGGCCAGAGAGATAGCACGAAGGTAAGGCCTTTCGTGCAGAGGGTCATTGGTTTGAATCCCGGCATTCCACATGGTCTCCCAAGCCTGCCAGGAGCAATTTCTGAGCATAGAGCCAGGAGTAACCCCTGAGCGCTGCCAGATGTGACCCAAAAACAAAAACAAAAACAAAAAAACAGCAGCACTGATTGATGAGGATTCAGTTTCAACAGAGTGTCTGTACATTTATGAGTTCAATGCTACAATATAAATTATACTTCAGTTGGTTCTACCATCCCAACAGGTTACCAGGCTATAGCAGGCAACTGTGTAACAGGGAGACAGTTCTGAGACAAGTCAAAACTAGTCCAGCCAGCAAAAAATACTTGAGTCTCTAGTTGGCATTTTGGTATTGTTCTCACCTTTGTCTGTAATCAGTGTCCCCTCTTTTCAAACTTGCCCCCTTTTCTTTCTATGTCTCGTTCTCAAGCATGCATGTATTAACAATCAAAACTTCTTCTCACCCATCTAAACACAATTACACCAAATTGTTTTCTTCATTTTTCCCTAGTAGCTTTGCACTTTATACACAGAAAATGCTTCCTTATCTGTAGAGTGAGCACTACTTGAAATCTACTCACCCCTACCTTGGGACCTCAATACTGTATGCTTCATCCTGCAACATAGCATGGTCCTGTGAAATTAACTTCTGACAGTAACTTAAATAACTTTGAAAGTGGTTGAAAAGTAGTTCTGCTTTCATTTAATAAAGCAACTTAAAAGACATAGGTTTTTAACAGTAATATTTCCCAGAATATTTTTTGTTCAATGTTTCTAAAATTCTATTATTAAACATATGACTATAGCGGAGGCTATTTTTCTATGCCGTCTCTCAAGTTCTATCCCCATCAAAAGGCTATTCACATTAAGTGTGCATTAAAAGCACACATGCAATTTATATGTTGCAAGGGTGACAACCTTTATTAAAATACACCACCGATATACCTCAAAGTATCAGTGCAAATGCTTCCTTGACCTCTAACTTGCCAGAAATAGTTTAAAGAGCCCTCAAAAATACCCGGCTAGCCTTTCCCTCCTCAGAGCTTTGCATTGATCTACACACAACCCCATAAAGCTCTGCTACAAATGTGTCACACCAACCCTCTGCCCACACATCAGGATATATTTTTTGAGGGACTAAAAGGGTCAGAACTGAGTATAGCTGAAGTTCACCATACTTCGGCTTAAATGAAATTTATAAAGTCCTAAGAAGAAGGTAGAGAAGATGTAATTAGACTGCTTTACAAATAAGTGATCAAATAATTGATTTGTGGAGGTCACAGAGCTAACAACTGAAGCTGACTTTAACAAAGGGTTTTCAGATTTCAAATCCTCTGCTTATTCCATCCATCAATCAGCAAGTAAGAAAATTTACTCTTCAGTGGGCCTGTTTAAGATAGCTATGCTTATTCTCAAAGATCTACAAAGGGACCAAGTTGCCTACACTGTACTCTCTGCTTGAGTTTTTTCTCTGGACTCACAATTATTCTTTAGGCAAATAAAGCTTGAGACCAAAAAGATAAGAGCCAGAGGTGGAGTAGAAGAGCTCGGCCAGTGTGTCCATGTGAAGAAAGAAAGAAAGAAAGTCAATGGAGGAATCTAGGAGAGATGGTCATGTCCCTCTAAGATGAAGGCAGGGGCAAGGAGACAGTAATTTAGACACTTGATCATTGACCCAAAGCTTCTCTACTCCAAGCAAATGCATAATTCCACCTCTGAAAGCCTGACAAGGGTGAAGTTCAGCTTAAATCTAAAGAGATCATTGTCATACCGGCGTGGTTCATTCTTTCATTCAGTTAAAGAAAATATTATAAAAATATTTAATATGTGCTAGGCCACATAACTGGTACTAATGATACTAATACCATATTGTTTCTGTTGTCAAAGTTGTTTTTTTTTTTTTTTTGGTTTTTTTGGGTCACACCCGGCAGTGCTCAGGGGTTACTCCTGGCTCTATGCTCAGAAATTGCTCCCGGCAGGCACGGGGGACCATATGGGGCACCGGGATTCGAACCGATGACCTTTTGCATGAAAGGCAAACGCCTTACCTCCATGCTATCTCCCGGGCCCCTGTTGTCAAAGTTTTAAGTTAAACAATGGGTAGATCAGTAAGTAACATACTACATTAATAAAAATATGAATAGGACCCAAAAGTTTGAAGTTCCTCAAGCCCAAGTCAAAAGTAAGGAGTGAGACAAGGAAGAAAGGTCAAAAGAATAAAATAATTAGTCATTGCTGATGAGGAACCCAGTTCTGATGTTGCTTAGTTGGGACCACTCTATAACATAACCATAAATATTGGGATAAATATTATGGGTTGGCAATGTGCAAGAATAATCATAAAAAAGGCATGAGATACCTGAACAAGAAAGGAAAAAATGTATAGTACCCCCCAAGAAAGAGCAAACCTCTACATATTTTATAAATATTTACTCCAAAATATGATGGAATGAAATGATAGATGCTACAATGGAAAGGTGCATTGAGAACATCAAGCCAAGTTAAAGATCACATGTAGTACCATTTATATGAGGTGGTCAGAAGTAATTCCAGTTATGACTGTCCAAGACTATGGCTGTTACAGAGTAAGTGAGAATAGGTAGATGGGACTTAAGTTCTGCACACATGATGAAAATATTCTAAATATTAAGAAAGAGAGAGAAAGGTAAAAATGCCTGCCCCAAAAGCAGGTGGCGTTGGGGGTTGGAGGTAAATGAGAGACATTGGTGGTGGGAAATGTGCTGTGTTGAAGGGTAGTGTACATTCTATGACTGAAACCCAACTGTGAACAATTCCATAAATAAAGCAATTATATTTTTAAATAATTTTTATTTTGACCAAAGTGGATTACAAATCTTTCACTGGAATATTTTAGGTACGTAGTGACATTGAATCAGGGGCATTCCCAACACCAATGTTGCCCTCCCTCCATCTCTGTCCCCAGCATGCATTCCATATGCCCCTGCTTTGCCCCACAGGCTGCTAGTATAAATGGTCTCCTCTGTATCTGACTTGTAAATTGGATATCGATTCTGTTGTTGTTGGCTTTGGATTTGGTGTTTAAGTCTGATCATTTTTTATTTCTACTCAACGTTCATATGACTGTTTGGTCTTGATACCATCCATTATTTCCCCCTCAATTTGTGAGGCAGAAAAAGATGGTTCAAGTTATATGGTTCTGTTTCAAGGAAAGAAAAAAAGGGGGGGGGGGGGGAAAAAA
>PVKC010006040.1:0-18152 GCA_004027635.1 Crocidura indochinensis | reverse complement strand
TATAAATGTCAATTTAAGAGAAGAAAGGGAAAAAGAAAGAAAAATATAACAATAAAAAAAATCAAACAAACAAACAAAAAAAAAAACAAAAAGCAACATAGCAATAAAGACAACAACCAAAAATAGTCAGTCCCAAAATAAAAACAAAACAAAGAAAAAAAAGCAACAACAACAATAACAAAAAATTAAATTTTTTGCATAAGCACAGTAAATATTGGAGAGATTAGAAAGGAAATTCCCTTAGTCTAAGAGATACAAGGTTTCTCCACCATTGACGCATACTGTCATGGGAATGACTACAGGCTCCATAAAGTAGAATCTACCTTGCAAGGTAAAAATGCCACACATCGTCTGTATAAGTATCGCATGGTATTACCATTTTTACATAAAAGTATAAATACTCTTATTTTAGGTGCTATGCAGAAGAATAAAATATACTGTCAATCTTTAAGATCCTTCATGTCAAGCTCTAATCCGTCTTCATCTTTGCAGAGCCACTGTACCTAGTTACCCAAGTTGATACAGCAGGTATCCAGACACTCTATTTTTTCAATATTACGTTCATAGCCAATTGTTTTCTTTTTTTTAATATTTTATTTAAATACCTTGATTACAAACATGATTGTGGCTGGGTTTCAGTCATGTAAAGAACACCCCCCATCACCAGTGTCCCAAATCTCCCTCCTCCCCACTCACCCCTGCCTGTATTCTAGACAGGCTTTCTATTTCCCTCATACATCTCATTGTTAGAATTGTTCACAATGTAGTTATTTCTCTAACTAAACTCATCACTTACCAATGGTTTTCATAGTATTATGTTCATAGCCAATGGTCTTCAACCACCAATCCAAAGACCAGTGTCAATTTGTAGGTGTAGAAAGGCTAAAAACCACTAGTCCAGTAAAATTATTCTAACTACCAATTCGTGGACTGGTATGCAAGATGGGTGACAGTCCATAGATGCAAAACACTGAACATTATTCTGACCAATGTTTCTTATTTAACATATGCTAAGCTGCATCTAAATTCCAGTCAATAACATACTGGACTTCATCCTCCATGTAATTCTCATACGTTTTTTGATGTATTTTAATATTTGGGTCTTATTCTTTTGCTATCCCTTTACAGTTAGTTAAGGATGATGTCTAAAAAATATATTATTTGGTAAATTTTACAAATCTGTAAAAATTCTACAAAATCTTATCTTTATTGTATACAAAGCATACAGAAAGGCACACTTAGTTCTTTCATTTATGCAGAATTTTTAAAACACAAGCATGATATTTTGTCTGATGTACTATACTGAGCAACTCGGTATTTCTGAAAGCTGACATGCTAAATTTTATATTATCCTCCTTTTTGAAAAAGTCACAGCAGTTAAAGTGTCTGAGCGTTACAGGTGGGAGTGCAAGCCCATGCGAGTGCTATAACCAGAATACATGTAAGCACAAGTAAACAAGCATGGTCTGACCCCCGCTCACTGTGAGCACAAGTGCAAACACTGCAAGACCCAGAAAGCACATGCAAGCGTGCAAACAACCAAGCTCCCCCAGGCACTGCAACAGCTAAGTGAAAAGGAGAAAATGTACAATTATTTCATCATATATAAAAACAACTAAACATACTTTACCAGTTCTCCTTAATATATTAATATTAAACTAGTAAATTTCCACACATGCATTTTTTTAGTCATTCCACAGATGTTAAGAGAGCAACCATCTAAGTGACAAAGTTAAAATTCACCATAAAATGTTGAGAATAACCTTACCATGTCATCCGTCAGTGTCCTAATATTTAAATGCTGCAAATGAGAAAAAAAGAATCAATCATATCGGTAATTTATAACATTTTGGTTTTATTTAATAGAGCACATTTAAAATTCTACAATGTTAGGCTGAATGTAATTAAATTCCTGACAGTCTAATAAAAGTGCATTATATATTGTTTAATCATTTTCTCCCAAAAGATGGACAAAAGTTACCCTGAATGTGGTAGTCTGCTAAAAAAGTCCATGATTTTGTAATCCTCACTAATATATTCACACAATAATAGTATTAATTACCATTAGGTTTGCAAACTTGGACAATAGGTATAGATTTGAATAAGATTTCACATAACTTTTCATATTATAAAACAGTGAAACTTTAAATCTATCATTAGCATGCAATATAATAGATAATGAAGTACTTTGCTGGCTTAATTAATTTAAACAATTCTAGTAACAAAGAAGAGAGTACTAGAATGACTATTTGCATCTTCAACATCAGTTTGATTTATCACCAGTGGTGACAGCAGACACTTTAATTTCGTTGCTAGTTTTTTTGAGAACCCTTTTGCTGATTTTCTTGCTAGACAAACATAAGGCCACTTTAGAAAGTGCATAAATTAGTTTCCCGCAAAGAAGAGTTCAAAGAAAAAACATCAAGGAGTACAAAAGAGGAAATTTAAGTTTTATCAATTCTAGATTTCGTTAGCAAGTAGCTAGCATCACTTTCCAGTTTTCCTTCCTCTTTTTATAGCATTAGATCTTTACAGAGACAGAAAAGAAGTCATGTACATTTCCTAAAGAAGAAATCAGGACAATGTACAAAGGGGAATACATATATCATCATCTAACAATAAATGGGACAGAAATTCAACACTAATTAAATAGAATAAAATATATCACTCATGTTTTATATACAGTAATGTAACTTTATATTCATGAGTTCATCTTACAGGTGATTCAAATAAGAATATATCACAGGCCCAGGTAGATCTCTAAAGACATAGAGTACCTGCTCACCATGTTGTAACCTTAGTTCAACCCTCAACAACACATATCTTTCCCCACCCCACTCCACATCAAACCTAACCAATAATATCATGATGGCCACAAAGCACCACTGGATCTGAGCACGAAATACAAGACAGGAAACATGACCCAGCCACACAACCTCTTCACTCACCTAGATTCAATGGATGTGATCCTTATTACAATAAAATTTAAATCACTATCGTAACTATTTTCTTAAGCAAAATATTCCCTTCTTATGTAGAGAAAATAGTAACTGGGGATACTCAGAATGAGCTTTGTATATATCAAGAGAAAACAGCTGTAAATATGACCATAAAAAATTGGGTTCCAGGGGATGAGAGACAGCACAGCCTTAGGGTGTTTGCGTTGCACACAGCTCATCCAGGACCAACTGTGGTTCGAATCCCAGAATCCTATAAGGTCCCCAGTGCCTGCCAGGAAGGAGCAATTTCTGAGCACAGAGCCAGGAGTAACCCGAGTGCCGCCAAGTATGACCCAAAACAAACAAACAAACAAAATTAGGTTCTGGAACAACTTTTTAAACAACTTTTTGTTTTTTGTTTTTTGTGGTTTTTGGGTCACACCCGGCAGTGCTCAGGGGTTTGCTCCTGGCAGGCACAGGGGACCATATGGGGCACCGGGATTCGAACCAATGACCTTTTGCATGAAAGGCAAACGCCTTACCTCCATGCTATCTCCCGGGCCCAACTTTTCGTTTTGTTTTTTATTGTTGTTGTTTGTTCGTTTGGGATGCCGGGAATCGAACTGCTGTCTGTCCTGGATTGGCTGCATGTCCTACCACTGTACTACCATTCCAGTCCTAAACAACATTTTGAATTAGATTAGTCTGATCTAGAAATCAAGCAATGCTACCATAATAGCAACTAGAATTTCATCCTGGGCTCTCAATTTGCTTTTCATCAATACTATCATCAGCCTTTAAGGTTAATAATAACTATGTACAGAGGAGATAAAAAGAGATGGTATCTGGGGTAGAAGTACAAAACTTCTGAGGTATTTAGGGCCAGACTAACTCATAGCAGGACTACTCTAGTAACTATAGTTACTATCATTAAACTCACAGCAAGAAAGGCTATGGCCCCTCTACCTGACTGCTACTTGTGCACTTTCCTGACAATAAAGCCTTCCAACCTACTGCATTTAGTTAACCACATCTTTATTATCCTACTGGAAGTATTGCAATCACAACCTGTTATTTTAATTATATAGAGAGACAGTTCACTTATTTTGGTAGGGGGATGGTGAGGACTTTGTTGGCTAGGCCCAGCTCCTGCAGCCCCCAAGTTCTGGTGAGTCTGAAGGTTGCAGGGATGGCAGAGAGATTCACAAAGCAGTCAGATGAAGTTCTAGGAGTCAGCCAGCTTTATTTTAAGGTCCCAACCACCATGTACATTTCCTCACATGGCTTCTATGCTAAGTCTTTTTCTAGCAGCTACTTCTCTGTTTCTTCTCTGACTCTCTCTGCCTCCATCTCCCTTTCAGCTATTCTCTAGGCTTCCTAGCTGACTGACTCTCTTTGCTGACTCTAACTCTCCTTCTTAGCCTTTCTCACCCCACCCTCCAACAGGCAAACTCCTCTGCCAGCCCATTCCAGGTGTGGGCAGTTCTGATCATTTAGGTGGGATAAATAGGAAGTTGGGGGAGGAGATATCCACAACAACCCACAACCAATCTGAAAGGGGTCAATTCAAGTTCCTCTGACAAGCACTTTAAGTGGCCTATGCTTAAAAAGTAGGGCCAGGCAAGATGCACGCCGTAGAAATTCTTCTTAGACTAGCATATCACAGGGGCCCGGGAGATAGCATGGAGGTAAGGCGTTTGCCTTTCATGCAAAAGATCATCGGTTCGAATCCCGGTGCTCCATATGGTCCCCCGTGCCTGCCAGGAGCAATTTCTGAGCGTGGAGCCAGGAGTAACCCCTGAGCACTGCCGGGTGTAACCCAAAAACAAAAACAACAAAAAAGAATAGCATACCACAGTAAAGAGAAAACGAATACACAAAATTAAATATTCCAAATATCATTGAGTTGTCTGAGGAAAAGGCCATAAAGTGATGTTAGAAAAAAGACAATGAAAATAAACAACTGCAACAGAAATGAGTAAATGACCAAGATTTATAATCTAATAAGTAACTAAAAGATACCTGATCTAATAACTTAAAGATATCTGAGAATGTAAAGAAAGTGATTAACTTAGGTTAAATTTTTTGCCTTACACACACAAAAACCAAGTTCAATCCTTGGCATCTGATATGGTCCTCAAGCACCACCAGAAGTAATTCCTGAGTGTAAAGTAAGGAGTAACCCAAATACCAAGTAAACAGAAAAATAGAACTTGTAAAAAATCTCAAGGCTAAAGTACTGGATAGGAAAAATAGGGACTGTAGATGATATTATATAAACTCTCAAAGACATAAATATTCAAGAGGAACATTTTTAAGTACATATTAGGGCCTTGAGTTGGATTTGTAACTATCAGAAGAGCAAGCTGTCACTAATTTGTACAGAGATAATGTAAGAATAACTTATTTTATCTTTTTAAAATCAATGTTTTAGAATTATTTTTTTAAATGCATGGCCTAATTGTTAAACTATAAGAGCATGTATAGTACAAACCTAGATAAAACTAAAATATCACTCTTTCATAAGAAGTAAAATCAAATTATAATGCAGAGATAAGCTTATGTGGAAAAAAATAATAAAACTAAAAAAGGATGTAAAAATCTGGATAGTTTAACAGTCCGAGAAACTCAAGAAGCTAAGGTCAAATTCATCATTTCTTCTCATCTGGAAAAAGCCCATTGATTCTACCCACCAGTAAGAAAAATCAGTAGGGCAGGAAATGACAGAAAATTCAAGGACCCATGACAAAACTAGAGATATTGACTTACAAGGAAAAATACAAGAAAACCTGTTTTTAAAAAAGTTTGTTTAGGGGGCCCGGGAGATAGCATGGAGGTAAGGCGTTTGCCTTTCATGCAAAAGGTCATCGGTTCGAATCCCGGTGCCCCACATGGTCCCCCGTGCCTGCCAGGAGCAATTTCTGAGCATGGAGCCAGGAGTAACTCCTGAGCACTGCCGGGTGTGACCCAAAAACCAAAAAAAAAAAAAAAAAAGTTTGTTTCAAAGAATAAAACTAAAATTATTTCACCTCAAAATTTGGATTTCAGAAATGAGATACGGGGAGCCAGAGTGGTGGCACAGCGGTAGGGCATTTCCTTGCAAGTGGCTGACCTAGGATGGACCCCAGTTCAATCCCCTGGAGTCCCATATGGTCTCCAGAGCCAGGAGCAATTCCTAAGTGCATAGCCAGAAGTAACTCCTAAGCTTCACCAGGCGTGGCTAAAAATCAAAAAAAAAAAAAAAAAAAAAAAAAAAAAAAAAAAAAAAAAAAAAAAAAAAAAAAAAAAAAAAAAAAAGAAAAAGAAACAAGATACAGGGCCAGAGTGATTGTACAGTAGGTAGGGCATTAGCCTTGCACAGAGTCATCAAGTTTGATCCCTGGCACTCCATATGGTCCACTATGCACTGCCAGGAGTGATCCCTGAGCATAGGTAGAAATAACTTGTGAACCTGTGAGCATTGCAGGGTGTGACCCAAAAAAAAAACAAAAAATACAGCTTATTTATATACATGCAATCTTAAAAAAACAACTAAAGATACTTTAGTATTAACAGATCTAAATAGTTGTTGGGTTCGTGCTAGCAGCCCAGTGATAAGACAAAGAAACCACTTGGCAATGCAAATCACAAAGTGGGGTTTTATTAGCTAAGCTAGCTAAGGGTCCAAAGACATCCACCTGGGAATAGAATTCCAGTCAAAGACCCCGAGCCACTGCTTCACTCAGATTATATACAGCATCAATCTAGACCCTCCCAATTACTTTCCTATTGGTTCCTACTACATTTCATAGAATATAGCTTACATTCCATTGTGTCCTTCTTAAGGTTACAATTCAGACAACCTGCTTCCATGGTAACTGGTATGTCCCCATTACCTATCTCCCATCCTTACCTACACAGGGAACATTCTGGTCATCTGCTCCAAACCTATGAGTCTCCCTTTGTCTACAGCTCTTATCTGAAGGTCTTATTCCCACAAGCTAACAAGCTAGCAAAGGGAGTTAAAGAGCTAAAGAACAAAAGCAGAAACTTTCATGAGGAAAGCGGAAACCTCAGGATCCTACAGACTAATTTCCCCAAATATAAAATGTCCATTAAGTTCCCTTCAAACCAACTAGCAAAAAGAATTAGGCATATTCAGTAGAAAACTGTAAAGGCATATAAAGCTATAACACGTTGTAATATGTTTGAATTTTGACATTAACACAAGATCCTTATTACAAGCTTGCATTATCTCCAAGTACTACTTGTTTATTGTTTTTATTTTTACAAAATGTTTTAAGTCAGGAGGAAATAACAAAATTCTAGTAATTCTGTAAAGGTCTGGCCTTGCTTTTAAAGACACAAAATTAAAGGTGGCAACCTTCATTTAAAAAAAAAAAGGAAAACAACGTGAAATATGTTCATATTTTGCTTTTATACTTGTATTGAGATACAAGTATCTGATTAATCAAGGTATTTTATTTTAAAAAAATGTATTTCTTTTTTATCACTGCCAGCAAGGATCATTACTATAAGTTCTGGTTGCTGAAAACAAGAACTATTATACCATCAATCCAGTTCATGCCTGCTATTTGCAACTAGCCACACCAGGAAAATTGAAACATAAAATCCACTATTTGGAAGGAAACAGAAACACTAAAAAACTAACTTCATATCAACTTTGGCATTTTATGGGGAGGCCCTCCAAAATATAAATGCATATAGTTTTAGACACACTAGCAATGTGAATTATAACCTCTAGTTATATTATCTAGCCTTATGTTACTATGAGTTATTGAACATAGCTAGTTTTATTAGAAAACTGGTAATGTAAAAATATAAACAGCTCTGTACACAGTCATTAGTTAATTGGTTACAATGTAACATAAAAACACATTAAAGGAACCAGAGAGATAGTATAACCCTTGGGGTGCTTCTGTCACACAAGATCACCCAGGTTGGATCACAACAATACAAAAGGTCCTCATACCTGCTAGAAGAAATCCCTGAAGAGCACCAGCTAAGGCCCAAAAATACAAATAGTAAGAACAAAACACATTCAAACTATTTCCCTAAGTCAAACATTGACTCTTTTTCTATGGTCCCAAGTTTCTCAATTTGTAATGTTCCACTTGTTCCCCACTAAGTCATATCATATCACGATAACAAAATTTTCTCCTAATGACATCTTAGAAAAATGGTCAACAGGATTACTTTGGAATTGAAACAGACATGGTCTTTATAGACTCTTCAAAGAGCCTGGAATCCAAAATAAAGATGTAGAAACACAGAATACAGAGATTTATGTTACCATTAGGCTTCAAGACCTTTACTGAAGACAATACAAGTTATCAAAAACAGAACAGGATCTTAAATTGTACTGTATGTACACTGTAAATGCAGAAATATAAAGAGGTATGAAGAGACAATCCAGCCCACAATCTCATTTATAAATCATAAAGCCCAAATACAGTTAACATTACAAACACCTAAATTCTACCTGCAATGAAAGAGTTCAAACCTCAAAGTTTTAGCAAATACTTCTTTCATTGGTTAGCAACATTTTAGCTTCAAGGAACAGGATCTGTCCAAGGATATCTACTATTTAATACATAACAGTTATCATAAAAGTGTCAGATTGGCAAGCTTGAGTCATTACATCAGTGATAACAGCTGAATAGTTGCTAGACTTACATCTTTTAACAAGGTCAACATGAGGGATGACCAAAAAAATTAAGATTAAGCTTTCAAATACACTTGGTTCAAACTCAGTACTCATAAACTCACTCTGTCTGCATTGGCTGGTTGCATTATTTGTGGTATAAGAAATGAAGAGTTTCCTGAAAGGTCCAAGAATTAAGCATCTTCATGTTAAAAGAGGATGACAGGCAAAAGCAATCACAAACCCAGGACCCCATGAATGTGGTCTATGTGTCACTACCACTACTCCTTACATTAAATTGCCCCCAATTTAAGACTCACTTGAGAGTAGGAGGGAGTCACCCAGAAGTATCTAAGTAAAGGTTACAGCTAAAGAAGTACATAAGTATTTCAAAGTGAGAGACAGAGCTGTTGGGACAGGTTTTATTGCCATGAAGCAAAAAGAACCAAATAGTATTGTCTTGGGGAATTTCACAATCTCTGATATGTAGAAGAGCTGGCAATTTTATCATCATTCAAATGCCTGGTCTATCTCTAAAATACCATAATCCAGTTCCATCAGCACACACTTAGAATCTAATACTAAGGATTATTCGTTATATCTGACTTTGCCATGATACTACTATTTCTTTTTTTTTTTTTTTTTTTGGATTTTTTGGGTCTCACCCGGCAGTGCTCAGGGGTTACTCCTAGCTCCATGCTCAGAAATTGCTCCTGGCAGGCACAGGGGACCATATGGGGCACCAGGATTCAAACCGATGACCTTCTGCATGAAAGGCAAATGCCTTACCTCCATGCTATCTCCCGGGCCCCGATACTACTATTTCTTAACAAAGCAGTAAGGCATAATCAGAAAGTTAGACAAGGGAGAAAAGCTAGGAACAAGCTTCTAAACATAATTGGTTGATAAATTTGATAAATGTTGTTCACATGGGGCCGGAGAGATAGCATGGAGGTAAGGCGTTTGCCTTGCATGCAAAAGGATGGCGGTTGAATCCCGCCATCCCATATGGTCCCCCGAGTCTGTCAGGAGCGATTTCTGAGCATAGAGTCAGGAGTAACCCCTGAGTGCTCTGGGTGTGACCCAAAAAAAAACAAAATAAAATAAAACGTTGCTCACATTGTGCTCCTAAGATGCAAATTGTAACTCATTCACTACACTTAGGAGTATGCTTTCTAACTAGTGACATGTCTAGTTTATTTTAATGTATTCACCAATTATAAACATCATAGAAATGCAAATAAATATTAGTACTAACTATCGAACTAAACACACCTACAGAGTCTAAGGGGTCATCTCCCCAGCAACTACACAAGACGCTTAAATGTGAAATTATTCTTCAAGGGCTCCAGATTTAACATCTCTGAAAAGTACCAAAATAACACTGACACTTTCATAGCACCAAGGACAAGAATAGAGCTGGCTCTTTGACATTATATTAAAAAAAAAAAAAAAAAAAAAAAAACTTTAGTTGACTGGCTTTTTATGTGGTCTTTTTTTTTTTTTTTTTACTGAGAGACAGGGAAATATAAGTAGTTAAAAATGAGAGAACTGAGAAACGTTCTCCAGTTTCCTTTAATCATGTATTCAAGTCTATGAGCATGTCTCCTTAGAAAGAGAAACATCCCTCTATTCTCCAAGGCTTCTGCATTCTCACACATCCAAGAACCAAGACCACCATTTGTCCATGATTCCAACCTTGTGAAAAAAGAGCTGTGGAAAAAAAAAAAATCCGCTTTCAGAAGAAAGCATTATTCAAGCAGCCACAGAAGTGGAAAGAGAAAGATTCATTCCATGCAAACAGGATTTCAAAAGGATCAAAAGGCTGCAACAGAACTGCTTGGAAACAACCATCTCTAGAAAAACCAATTATCCAATTATTACTTGGCACTCGAAGCTAGATTACATACACAAGTAAGGTTTCATTTGAACAGAATGCTAGCTTTCTTTTTCCTTCAATAAATTTACTCAAAATGAAGTAAAATTAAAAGAGAAAATAGAATGGTTAATTCTACTAACACAGATTCAATGCTACTTTTAAAGGTGTTCTCTTCAGCTGCTCCAGTTCTTTCCAGCTACACTGCTAGATCAAACCGTCCTCTACAATAGGTCCGAGGAAAGCCATCCAAAGAGTGAACTATTTTACAAGCCTTTTTGGCTCTCCAGGAGTAGGTCTACAAACCCAAGACCTTTTTTTAATAACAAAGGTTGAAAACTATTAGCTGTGGAAAAATTTAAAATAGTCCTGAAGCTTATCCAAATTACTGAAATTCGAGATTGCCCTCTACTTTTCTTCCTAGCCATCTTGACCAAAACACCAATTATTTCATATACATTTGAGAAGGGTTTTATTGTTTAAATTCTAACTTCATGATAGGTTTTCTATTGCTAACAATTTGGCAAAAATAAATCCCATCTTCACACAATTTAACCAAGTAGCATTTCTAGAATCTGTACTTTTAAAATAGTGTAAGAGTGCAGTCAAAGGTTTTTTTATACATATATGTATCAGTGCAGCATTAAAAATGGTAGATCTGTTATCAACCTAATACTTCTCAGGATATGTTAAAAAATAAATTAGTTTCCCCTTTGAAAATGCTTACAAAACATATTACATAAAAGTTGCCTCTGAAATTGCATATGCACTATAAAATTTCATTAATGCATTATTTATAGAAAAATAGATAGAAATCACTACTAATTTTATATATATAAATTGTAGGACTTGAAATATTTTTCACATTTTTTCTATCTTCCCGGTTGTCTAGAAAAAAGCATATTTTCATAATGAGAAACACTTTAAATCACTATGAATACTTTCCACATCAAGCAAAAAATATAGATTCATTCCTATTCAAATAAAAATGTATGTAGTAGTCAGTAAAAGTAAAAATGAAAATCAAAAAAATCGAATACTGTGAACAGACTTCTTAATAAGCTGTTTTTAAGGTATATTTTCAAATATGTCAGAATACATTAAGCACATTATTCATTTGTTTTCTAATTCACATATATAAATTAACCAATCTCAAAACGCTCCTTGGTTTTGTGAATTATTGATGTTGTCACCTGCTTGAGACTTAATTCCAAGAAAAATATACGAATCACTACATCACAAGCACAAATCCTTTTGACACAAATTCAATTTCTGTGGCAACAATAATATATTGACTTAGCTTTATTTTTCCATTTTATGACACTTATTAATGGCACAGATGAAAGAGATCTATCATTTTTCTTTATTGTTAATGTAAACGATTCCATGCCATCTTGAGAAAGTTGAGGTAAAAATGCCACTCACTTGATAGCACTTAATGTAAATTAAAACGCAGTGCCAAAATATGAAATTAGAAACATGATTTCTCAAATAAGACCTGGTCTCATAATACTAATTTTTCTCTACTACACAATTTAATTAGGTTGCCAAAATGTACCAGACACAACATAAATCTGAAGAGGATCTATTCCCAATCTGTAGGGATTTATAACCAAAAGAACAGCATGATACATGAATAACGCAAATGCAAAACAGTGAAATAAGCATAACAGGAATGCAGTGGCATAAGAAAAAAATAACTACATGTGAAGTCTCTACATTTAAATACATACTAAATGACATGCAAATATAGCAATGATCAAAGAATAAAGTAATTTTTGCCATGTAAGACAAGGTTCTTAGGGAATTTGACATTCCTAAAGAGTTCATTCAATGAATATTTATTAAACATTACTATGTTCCTAACAAGGGATTTGCTAGTAAATAAAAAATGATTATTTCCTAACTTGCATAGACTAAGTCACAGAGCGTGTTAAAAAAATGATGGGCCCACATGAATGAATATAGAGAGTATCATGCTAAATGAAGTTAGAAGGAGAGAGACAGACACAGAACAATTTTTCTCATATATTTTGGATATAGAGAAACAAAATAGAAGCATATGAAATACCTCAAAACAATAGAAACTGAGAACTTGTCTTTGGTAAGTAACCGGCTAGAAAGGGAAAGGAGAGAAGAGGACACTAGGGCAATGGTGGAATAAAGCGGACACTCCGACGGAGAGAGTGGGCTGGAATATTTTATGCATGAAACATATCCATGAACAACACTGTAAATCACAGTGCCGAAAATTAAACAAATGAATAAAGCAAAAAATAAAACGATGAAGTTCTCTGAAAAAAAAAGAAACAAAGCAAAAATAACACAAAGTGAAGCAAGTATAGAGGATAGGGTAGGAGGAAGTGAAGGTTTCAATGGTCAATATGGGAGATTAGAGTTAGCATAGGCTAATGAGAAGATGGTATTTGATCAGAAAGAAATAATACTGGAAGTTAGTTACATGTATGTGGAGGAAAAGTGTTTGAGGGAAAGACAGGCAGAACAGTATAGTGGGTATGTTCCAGGAGTCAGGCATTCATTAGAACCTAGTCCCAATATGTAAGGAACAGCATGATACATGAATAACCCAAATGCAAAAAAGTGAAATAAGCATAACAGAGGTATGCAATGGCATAAGAAAAAAAAAAGAAAAGAAAAATCTCTACATGTGAAGTCTCTACATTTAAATATATACTACATGACATGCAACTATAGCAATGATCAAAGAATAAAGTCATTTTTGCCATGTAACACAAGTAATATAGGCCTGGTTCATTAGGCCTGGTTCCTGGGGCATACCAAGGAAACCAATTGAAAGAGAGCAGAAATTTATCTGTTCATTTGAAGGACATAGGCTCTTACTCAATAGAATTCACAAGTGTTTAATTATGATAACATTTTCTCACTAACTTAAACAGTAAATAATAGCAGACTCCAACCATGATATCCTGAGGGGAAGGAAAGAGAAAGATTTGTTCAAGTAAACGTTTCTGACAGGGGCCTTTAAGTGACTTGTTTCATTATGCTGGCAAAAAAGCATTTACTAGCAAATATTAGAAACCACCTTCCCTCCCCCAAACACTGGAAAATTCACAAAAATTGTATGGACAAACTCAAATTCTATTGCATTAATAAAAGCATTTTTTAAATAGTGAAACCGTGTGGGGTAAAAAAGAATATCCAAGCATCTTTAGGACAAAAAAGATGAGGAGAAAAGAAAAATATTAACCATAACAGAAACCTTCAAAGCCCTAAGAAGTCAGCATCAGCCCTTAGGAAATGTTTGGGGGAACTGCACACAAAATCGTCCGACTAGTATCTGAGTCCCATACACAGGAAAGCCCTCAGATAGAATCTGTCTGCTCTTTCTTTACCTTGCAATTTTTTTATAGGTTGCTTTTCCTTGTTAGGAGAGCAGTCCCAGTTTCCACCTCTCTGTGAATTTCTGAGTTCGGGCTCCATCTCTTGTCCTCCACCCTGACAACATCATTCAGCCAACCTGGTCTGTATGTATGTATGTATGCATACATATGCATGTAAGTCGACCTCCTCCTACATGGGAAAGGAGGCAACCCAGCTGAATTGCAGGATCAGACTCTACTACAAGGATTAAAATCCAGCTCTGATACAGATCTCCAGCACTTAGACTACAGTGCTTTATCTGCAGTACAACAGGAAATATCTGTCTCCAACATTTATTAGGAGACTCATGAAAAACCTTCGAAGACAATACACCATAGCAGCAAGTGGGGAGCCTCTCATATGTGCTACCACCTTCTACTGAGAGTCTCATGGGCTTTTAGTCCAGGAGTCTCCTCTTTCTTTTCAAGGTTACACCCAATAGTCCCCTGCCTCCCTCTACTACACATGGATTGAATTTACTGTTTTCTATTTTCCTATGGATCAGAATCTCTCTAATAGGAGCTTCTTTGTCTAATACAGATCAAGTGAATTATATCTCAGACCAAGTGAATCCAAATTCCCAAAGAAAAGGACTGTAAGTTTTCTACAGGTGGCGCTAATGTTCAATCAGGGCTAGAAATTACTAAATTGGACAAACTATTACAAATTCAATCTACTAGAAAAATCAAGAAATCATAAAGATATGCACCTATAGATTGAACTGCAGGGTACAACACCTTATCTAAATTAGAGTGTGCCTGGCAATCTTTATTGTCCTTTGTGAGCCAGTCAGAGCCACTGCTGGTACTAGGGAGGCTGAATAGTTTAAATGCCCAGCACAGCCAGTAAGATTTTATTTCCTAGAATTTCCAGATTTGAGATTCAGAGAGGAGCATCTGTTCTAACAGTAACCAGGAGCATACATGTATAGGTATGTCTAAATTGTGAATTCAGCTATATGAGCCTCAAAGCAGTGGAAGCCACACTGTGCTAAGAAACAATAGTAGAGCAAATGCCAAGTGAAAAACAATAAAAACCAAAGAAGTGAAAACAAGAGAATGGATCCATTTCAATTACTGGTTCCAAGTCCTCAGGAGTGACAGCTATACGTATTTTTCAACTATACTCACTGTGTACCAATCCCATCAAATACACTTGAGTATCTTTACAATTTCCCTTTTCAAGCTTAAACAAGATTGTGTGGAGGGTCTGTTTCTATATGTCAAAGACTTTGACTGAGATTGAACCCAAGATTACATACAAATTGAGTCCCTACATACCAATGACAAAGCCTTTCTCATCATCCTAATTATCACCACTTACTGAGTAAATACTTAAAGATAATTACTAATATATCCAACATCCATATAAATGAATTATTATCCCTTCTTGAAGATAAGGAAATTGAGTGTCACAGAAGCAAACTGCCAAAGCCAGTGAGTGGTCATGCTGAGAAGAAAACCTTGATCACCAAGATCCCAAAGCCCAAACTCCTCTCACAGTCCTTCACTCAGAGTCACCATGATGGAGCTGTGCTGCTAACAAACCTAGAAAGACATAAAGTAGTTTCTGTTTTTTTAATGGGCCAAAGGAATTTCAAAGTGAAATCTTAACCAAAAAAATAAATATAATTTGGATTGGAGGCTTATAAGATGCTATGTAATGGACTACACAATTTAAGGGGTTTGTATTTGCCTTGCACATGGTTGACCCCCGTTAGGTCTTAACCACAGCATATGCTTCTTCCCAATCACCACCAAGTGCTACCACTGAGACTGGAATACATCACAAAGAACAAGAACAATCACTGCTAGCAACTTTCATTCACTGCTGATTGGAATGCCATCTAGTCCAGAGTTTTTGGAAAATAATATGGATAGTCTTTAAAAAAGTGGACATTGACTCCCATATGATTTAGCAATACCACTCCTAGGGATATACCTAGGACCACTAAAACACAATACAATAATGCCCTCTGCACTCCTATGCTCATAGCAGCACTATTTATAATAGTTAGAATCTGGAAACAACCCAGATGCCCAACAACTAAAAAAACTATGGTACGTATATAAATGGAATATTAAGCAGCTGTTCAAAAAAATGAAGTCATAAAATTTACTTATACATGAATGGATTTGGAAGCTATTTAGTTAAGTGAATTCAGAGGGAGAGAGATAAACACAGAATAATATCACTCATATGTGGGATTTAAGAAAAATAAAACAGTATAATAATAAAAATACCCAGAGGCAATAGAGTTGAAGACTAACCTTCATAGGCCAGCCTATGATAATAACCTAACACAAAGAGTGATGAGTGCAGTTAGAGAAATAACTACACTAACAGCAACCATGACAGCTATAAGAAATACAATGTGTGTCTTAAAGACAGGCAGGGAATAGGGGGAGGTACGAAATGAGGGGACAATAGTGACAGAAAAGATGCACTGGTGAAGGAGGGTGTGCATTTTATTGCTAAAAACCATTATGAACATGCTTGTAATCATAGTGCTTAAATAAAGATAATAAAAATAAATAAATAAATAAACTTAAGTATCTGTGCTGCTAAACTATACATACTAAAACACAGGTTCCTTTTCTCAAAAAATATAAAGGCATTTTTCATCCAAAGGAATGTGATAAATTTGGAGAGCTAAATTCTCGAATAGAATTAGCTACAGAACAGTGTCTAATGGGATTAGATACACATATCATGAGACCATGAAATTGCAATACATAGCACTCTATGTCATAAGTTAGTTTTTTACATAGGTGGTCAACTCTAGAACTTCAACAACGGGAATGTATTTTGAGACTCAACTCCACTGGCAAAAATTAAAAAGCAAGTAAAAGCAAATAAAACTGCATCAGATTTTGGGGCCCAGGAGATAGCATGGAGGTAAGGCGTTTGCCTTTCATGCAAAAGGTCATCAGTTCGAATCCCGGTGCCCCATATGGTCCCCTGTACCTGCCAGGAGCAATTTCTGAGCATGGAGCCAGGAGTAACCCTTGAGCGCTGCCGGGTGTGACCCAAAAACCACAAAAAAAAAAAAAGAAAAAAAAAACTACATCAGATTTTAAGACTTCCATAGAGCAAACGGAAATACTACAAAATTAAAGACAATCTGGTAACTAGAAAATCACACATCAGACAAGTGGCTAATACCCAAAATGTATTAAGAATTTATGGGGCCGGGCGGTGGCGCTGGAGGTAAAAGTGCCTGCCTTACCGCGCTAGCCTTGGACGGACCGCGGTTAGATCCCCCGTGCCCCATATGGTCCCCCAAACCAGGAGTAACCCCTGAGCGTCACTGGGTGTGGCCCAAAAACCAAAAAAAAAAAAAAAAAAGAATTTATAAACTATGGGGCCGGAGAGTAGCATGGAGGTAAAGCATTTGCCTTTCATGCAGAGGATGGCGGTTCGAATCCCAGCATCCCGTATGGTTCCCCATGCCTGCCAGGGGCGATTTTCTGAGCATGGAGCCAGGAGTAATCCCTGAACACTGCTGGGTGTGACCCAAAAACAAACAAACAAAAAAAAAAAAAAACAAGAATTTACAAAGTTAACCCATGAAAATAAGCAACCCAATTTGGGGGGAGGGGGGGAATGTGGGAGGGAGGAAAACCAGTGGGTGATCAGGTCACATACGGCAGCATTCAGGGATTACACCTGGCTCTGCACTCAGAAATTATTCCTAGCAGGTTCAGAGGTCCATATGGGATATCACAGATCAAACCTAGGTCAGCTGCGTGCAAGGCAAATGCCCTAGCCACTGCACTATTGCACCAGCCCCCAAATTGTTTTCAAAGGTAAAAAGACCTGACTAGATCCTTCCACCAAGGACAATATACCAGGTGACTCACAGACATATGAAATATGCTCAACATCATTTATTACTAAAGAAATGCAAATCAAAGCATTTCTTTGAGATCAAAGGATCTCAAAGCAGTGGAACTGGTCTATATATCAAAGATTGGAAACAACTATTGATGGCAATATGAAAGAAAGGATGTTAGGGGCCCGGGAGATAGCATGGAGGTAAGGCATTTGCCTTTCATGCAAAAAGGTCATCAGTTCGAATCCCGGTGCCCCATATGGTCCCCTGTGCCTGCCAGGAGCAATTTCTGAGCATGGAGCCGGGAGATAGCATGGAGGTAAGGCATTTGCCTTTCATGCAAAAAGGTCATCAGTTCGAATCCCGGTGCCCCATATGGTCCCCTGTGCCTTCCAGGAGCAATTTCTGAGCATGGAGCCAGGAGTAACCCCTGAGCACTGCCGGGTGTGACCCAAA
>PVKC010006039.1:10563-31989 GCA_004027635.1 Crocidura indochinensis | reverse complement strand
TTTTCCTTAAAACCCATAGATGAGTGAGACTATTCTGCATCTATCTCTCTCCCTCTGACTTATTTCACTCAGCATAATAGATTCCATGTACATCCATGTATATGAACATTTCATGACTTCATCTCTCCTGACAGTTGCATAATATTCCATTGTGTATATGTAGAACAGTTTCTTTAGCCACTCGTCTGTTGAAGGGCATCTTGGTTGTTTCCAGAGCCTGGCTATTGTGAATAATGCTGCAATAAATATAGGTGTGAGGAAGGGGTTTTTGTATTGTATTCTTGTGTTCTTAGGATATATCCCTAGAAGTGGAATAGCTGGGTCAAATGGGAGCTCAATTTCCAGATTTTGGAGGAATCTCCATATTGCTTTCCATAGTGGTTGGACTATCCAGCAGTGGATAAGAGTTCCTTTCTCTCCACATCCCCGCCAGCAACGATTATTCTCATTCTTTGTGTGGTGTGAAGTGGTATCTCATCGTTGTCGTGATTTGCATCTCCCTGATGATTAATGATGAGGAGCATTTTTTCATGTGCCTTTTAGCCATTTGTATTTCTTTTTTATCAAAGTGTCTGTTCATTTCTTTTCCCCATTTTTTTATGGGATTAGATGTTTTTTCTTGTATAGTTCTGTCAGTGCCCTGTATATTTTGGATATTAATTCCTTATCTGATGGGTGTTGAGTGAATAGTTTCTCCCACTCGGTGGGTGACTCTTGTATCCTAGGCACTATTTCTTTTGAGGTGCAGAAACTTCTCAGTCTAATGCATTTCCATCTGTTGATCTCTGCTTCCACTTGTTTGGAAAGAGTAGTTTCCTCCTTGAAGATACCCTTTGTCTGGATGTCATGGATTGCTTTACCAACATGTTGTTCTATATACCTTATGGTATCAGGTCTGATATCGAGGTCTTTAATCCATTTGGATTTCACCTTTGTACATGATGTTAACTGGGGGTCGATTTTCACTTTTTTGTAAGTGGCTAACCAGTTCTGCCAGCACCACTTGTTGAAAATATTCTATAAAATTTAATCACACTTTAAAGTTATGTTCAAAGTTCTGATCAAAAATTAAGATCAAAATATCTAATGCCATTTTTTGTATCTATTTAATAATTTATTCACGTTCAGAAGAGAGGTTTCTTTGACTCCTATCTTGATTCTAGGATGTTCTGTATAAATATTATTTTATAATTTGTCCTTAGCTACATAGATATTTTTTGTTTGTTTGCTTGTTTAGCAAATTTATTTCTAGGTTACTTTGAGAGAATCCTTTTACTATTGCTTTGTAAGTAAAGTTCTTCACCACTTGCAGTTATATTTTATCTATTCATGTTATTAATTTTTTATCATAACAGTACTCACTGATTGCTATAAATTTTGAACTCATTCTATGTTAAAAATTGAGCTCCATTCATATTGAACTTCCTTCCCTGCTAAGAGAGTTCAAATAAAATCTCTTTTGGTATTATTGGGCATGTATATTTTCTTGTTTACTCCAACATTTTTGCCTTGAACAATTTAGCATTTTTAAAATCATATATCAATTACAATAAAACAATTTAATAATTTAGATATCTATTTATATTCAGCTTTATAACTGAGTAATGAATTCATTTGAAACTGGTAGTGGAGGGCAGAGCAATTGTACAGAAGATAGTTTATTTACCTCAAAAGCAGATGACCTGGGTTCTATTCCCAGTGCAATATAGTTTTCTTTACTTACCAGGAAAAACACCTGAATGCAGAGTCAGGAAATAAGTTAGAGCACTGCTGGTTACAGCCTACAAACAAACCAAAACAGCAACTACAACAACAACAACAACAAGCCTGTTTTATAAAGAAGGAATTGCTTGCTGTTGCCATAAATAAGAACAAAACAATTCAAAGTTGATTTTATAGAAAGAAATGTATTCAGAATTCTTTTTTCATAAATTGAACAATATAAACCCCAGAAGAGCACTGGAATGATGTAGGAAGAGCAGCAGCAACCTTGAGTGTTTTATGCTCTGTTACTCTGGAAAAGGAATATTTCCAGGGCCAGATTAGTAATACAGCAGATAAACCATGTGCTTTGCTGTCGTTGAATCCCTTCATCTCCTGTAGTCCTTTTTGAGCCCACTAGGAATGATCCCTTAGACCAGAACTGGGGTGAGCCCTGAGCACCAACAGATGTAGCAAATAAATAAATAAATAAATAAATAAATAAATAAATAAATAAATAAATAAATGAAAGGTAAATTTCCAAAAAAAACCACTCTCTGTTTTGTTTGTTTCTTGGGTGGTGAATATATTGCAGAATCAAGCATTGAAAAGTTTGAAACCACACTACAAAAATAGGTAAACTACTTGCACTTTACACTGTAAAGCAGGTTGCACTGTAAGTAGAAACATACTTATACATTCATTACCAAAATCTTGGTGGAAATTACTCAAAATTTATAAAGAAAAATCCAATTATTTTAATTCTGAATATATACACTAATCAGTGTATTTGGGAGTGTAGATTGGGGTAAGAGGGCAAGGAAGTGAAGGATAGACTCATAAGTTTTGAGGTCCTCACCTCTGGTGGTGTGTCTGGTGTTTAATATTGCATGCACAAAACTGCTTGAGGCAGCTTCTGTCCTACAGCTATCAGTGGGATTTCATTGAAACCACTTCAGGGAAAGTGGGTTGCACGGGCAGCGAAATATGAAATATGAAATAGTCAAATCACACACAGAGTATGTGGGGGCAACACATCTTCTGGCAGGAGTGCTACAAGTTTAATCTTTAAGCAGGCCATATAGAGAAGAATGATTACAATCACAAAGTTCAACAGTGACAATGCTTAAACTATGGGTGTGAGCTGTTAAGAATTCTAAGTTACAAAGGAGAAGGTTACAACTCAAGGCAGCACTTTGAAAGCTCACTTCAAATGCAAATTAAGGAATTATTAGGAAGTAGAAAATATCTTGGAACATAGTCTTCATTGAGTTGGGCTCTATTGTTTTAGAGTTCAAATAAAGGAAGGAGGCAAATCCCCTACAGTGTGGTTCCATTTTTTTTTTAAGAAGAGTCAATAACCCAGGATCTGCATTCTGGCTATGCCCTTGATTACCAGAAACTGAAGTTGCAAAAACATTTGAAAAACAGTACGAATATTTTTTGTTATTTATTTATTTAAATGTATTTTTTTATTTAAATAACATGATCAGAGTTGGGTTACAGTCACAAACAGAAAACCCCCCTTCTCCATGTTGTCTTTGCTTATAGGTGATAAATATTATCCGGAAAAGGGGGTTCTATTAGTAATCTTCGGTATTAAAATTTTTGAGCCGAATTATTTGATTGAGGCTACAATTTTCCCTGAGATATTACAAAGGAGATGTAGCCAAATAATGACAGAAAATGTAATACCAAGCATAGATTTATCCCTTTGGGAATTCCTCAACTATATTTGCAGGGGAAAAAGGCATCCACAGCAAGCCTTTTGAGGAACTCTGTGGGGGTTATATCAGTTCTCTCCACCGGTAAAATCTGAAGATACATCCGGTGAGTTGAGCTCCCCAAAAAGTTTATGCATGCCGTGGCACAAAACCATGACAGTAAAATTGTAAGTAAGCGTGGCTAAAAAGTAAAAAAAAACTTTATTTATCATATCTTTATTGATTGACAGATTTTGGTTACAATACTGCTACTGCTGGTTTTATACATGTAGAATCTGATACCACCCAACCTCAGAATATGCTCTCCTAATTTAAGGACGTAAAGATAACTTCCTTTCAGCTACCAATTACTAACCAATACTCACTACCAATTACTAACTCAGTGGTTTGGACAAACTCTTTCTTTTTTTTTCTTTTTTTTTTTCTTTTTTTGTGGTTTTTGGTTCACACCCGGCAGTGCTCAGGGGTTACTCCTGGCTCCATGCTCAGAAATTGCTCCTGGCAGGCACGGGGGACCATATGGGGCACCGGGATTCGAACCCATGACCTTTTGCATGAAAGGCAAACGCATTACCTCCATGCTATCTCCCGGGCCCCGGACCAACTCTTTCATTATGTTGCCTTTAATCCTTTGTTGTTCCCTTGCTATGTGACTTTAAATACACAATGAGAGAGATCTTTACATATATAAAAGGATCACTCTATTCTTTTAATTTCTTATGTCACTGGGCATGACATCTATATTTCTTTCAAGTCATAGCAAATCAATTTTTTTTCTTTACTTAGAGCTCAATAGTTATATTCATCATATAGGAAGTGATTTTGACAATGATGATTCTTTTGTTATATCAACAGGACACTTTCTCATTTTCTGATTTCCTCTTATTTATTTCTTTTATCTATATATTTACTGTTAGTATTTCACCTCCCTTTTTAAATTCAGTCCAAGATAGTTTATGTTTTGTAACATTATTTTGAAATAAATAGTATTCTTATTTTTTCTTAATTAACTTTTTTCTTTTGTTTTTTGGGGCCACACTCATTTGATGCTCAGGGGTTACTCCTGGCTAAGTGCTCAGAAATAGCCCCTGGCTTGGGGGGACCATATGGAATACCTGAAGATCGAACTGCAGTCCTTCCTTGGCTAGCACTCGCAAGGCAGATACCTTACCTCTAGCACCACCTCACCAGCCCCTATCTTAATTAACTTTTAACATAAAGAAATGCCACAGATTTTTGTATACTTTATCATCTACGAACAGTGTTGATATTTTGTTTAAAAATGTTGGATTATCTTAGAACTTCGATGTATGTCTTCTGAAAATATTAACAATTTATCTTAAATCTCAAAAAAGAGAACATTTTATATTTTAAAGTTTAATAGAAACAAATATTGATGAATACAAAATAAATAACTTGATAATGAATGATACTTAAAAACAACAGATTTCAACTAATGCTTTGAAAAAAACATTCTCAGAATAGGAATAAACCCTAATGATAGTGCTTGTTTAATCCTAACCCAAATACTAATCTTAATCATGTAATATTCTAACCCTAGTTTAGGCCTTAAATTACTAATTAGCCTAAATTTTTAAAATTATTCTTTATATAAGCTTTGTTTTTACCTTAATATAGCCGAACGTAAAACCCAAATTTATCTCATAACATAATCTAACCCTAAAACTAATATTAATTCTAACCATATCCCTATACAAAATGAATTCTAGTTTAGAAAAAAAATACTAATTAGTCAAATTTAACAATTTCCCAACACCTAACTTTCATTGTTGAAGTGATATTAACAATATATTATGCTAAAATAGTATTGGGAAATTTAACAATCACAAAATGCTTAATCCTAATCTTAGTCACACATTAATAATAAGCCTTATCCATATCTGTAAATTATCAGTGAGATAATTTCTCAATCACCCAAGAACTAATTCATTTTCATTAAAAAAGGTAAACTCTAGCTAACACAAATATTACTCTAATGCTATTTTGATACCACAGTAACATTATGCCCACCTTTTCCTAAAAATTGATAAGAAAAATCTTTCCTATTGTTTTATATTTTCAATCACAAAATTTATTAATCTTATTTTTAACTTCTAAGTTTTAACTGAACATGGCTAACTCTAATACAATCACATTTCATAATGTAACCTTAAACCCGAGAGATAAACTATAAACATAAGCATATACTGATTTTATAGTCTATGACTAAAACTACTAATTAGCCTAAATTTTCTAATTGTTCTATAATGACTTCTTTATTTATTTATGTTTTAGTTTTGGGCCACACTCTGTGACGGTCAGGGGTTACTCCTGGTTATGAGCTCAGAAATCACTCCTGGCTTGGGGGACCATATGAAATGTAGAGGTATCAAACCACTGTTCATCCTAGGTTACTGCGGGCAAGGCAGAGACCTTACTGCTTGTCCCACCACTCTAGGCTTGATGACTTTTCTTTTTAACTTAAATTTTTTTAAACCTAAAAACTAAACCTAAACTAAACACTATCATATAATCTAAATCAATATCTAATAATTTTTCTATTTTTTTTAATTTTAAATTTTATACAAGTAGAAACAGTGGAAGACTTTGTCTTGGACTTGATCTAAGAGGCAAACTTTTCAGTTTTTCTCCATTTTTTATTGCCTATAGTTTTGTTTCAGATGATTATTAATATCTTTAGGTGTGCTGTGTCTATCCTTATTTTTTAATTTTGAGTTAATCCTGGCTGTGCTCAATGCATACTCCTAGAAATGCACTGAGGGGTCATTTCTGGCAGGATCAGAGGAATCACATTGGTTGTCAAGTATAGAATATCTGTCAGCCATGTTCAAGCCAAGTACTCAACATTTTGAACTATTGCTCCTGTCATATTCTTATTTTTTAGTGTTTTTTTATCACATTTGATCTTGTCTTTTATGTAATATTTAATATGAGCATAAAATAGTTTAAATTTCTTTTTTGTTATGGACTATTACATAAATCGATGTTTTGTATATTGAACAATCCATGCATCCCTGGAATGAAAACGACTTGGCCAGGGTTAATAAGGACTTTGTTGAAGTTCTTTGTATCAATGATAATTTGGGATATTTGTCTAAAATTTTATGGTTAATAGTGTATCTGTTTATTTTTTGGTAAATGTATAATATTAGTTACATAATTAGTAAGAGCTAAAGGATTATGCCATCATTGAATGGAATTGGAATTATTTATTATCAGATAATATTCTTATCAAAAATAAAAAAAATGGAAGGAAGGGCTATAAGCTAAAGTGCATACATTTTTCTCTGATGAGCCTATAAAAGTGTATACAAATATAATATGTTTTAAAATGTCATTATTGTGTTTTTTTGGGGGGAAATTGGATCACACTGGTGGTGCCTAGGGGTTATTCCTGGATCTGCACTCAGAAATCGCTCCTAACTTATGGGACCATAAGGGATGCCAGGATAGAACCCGAGTCTGTCCTGGGTCATCTGCTTGCAAGACAAATGCTCTACCACCGTGCTACCACTCTGGCCCCTGTCATTATTGTTGTTACTAAGAAACCTGGGTTTACAAAGTTATTCATAGTTTAGTTTTTGTTGTTTGTTTCTGTTTGTTTTGGGGTCACAAACGGTGGCACTCAAGGGTTACTTCTGACTCTGCTCTCAGATAACGCTCCTAGCAGGCACATGGGACCATATGGGATGCCTGGAATCAAACCTGGGTCTGTCCCAGGTCTGCCACATGCAAGGCAAATGCCCTATTACTGTGCTATCTCTCTGGATCCTCACAGTTTAGTTTTAAGAATGCTATTTTCTAGCATCAGTCCCACCATCAGTATCAATTTCTCTCTAAGTATCCTAGCTTTCCTCCTACCCACCCCAAAAGCCCCATCTTTGGCAGGTATATTTTGTAAGTGTTCTTGTCATCTGGATCTTCTGCTTTCAGTATTGTTAACATTGCGGTTGAAATCAATAGATAATTTTTACCACCACCAATGTACCCCAGACTCTTTGATACTGCCATATTACTTCCCATACTCTCCTTGATAAAATAATGTTTCAAAAAATGTATAGAATTCCAGATTGGATAAAATACCTAATTTTCTTATTAAATTTTATGTGATACCTAGGTGAACTTAATATATATTTGATTAAAAATATATTGATTTACTCAACGAAAGCTGCAATATATGGTTAAAGTGCTGACTGTAACAAGGTTTTGGTATAGGCTTATTACCTGTTATACTCTTTCTAGGATAAAAAAGTCAAAAGAGGTTTTAAATACATTTCCTGGAGCCATATCACAGAGCAGTTTATGTGAATTGTTTTCAAGAAATCAACAATGGTTTGACTCCAAAGACCCTATATGTTCATATGGGCTCCATTAGGAGTTATTTCTGATCACAGAGCCAGGAACAATCTCAGAATACCACCAGGTGTGTTTCAAATTACAAAAATAAAAATAAATAAAACAGAATAAATTCCTTAATTCCTCCTATATTTTCCTTCCCTTGTTTGCTCATTAAAATAATTATTGTACTTGATGTTCCACTGTTTTTTAATTTCTTATTTATATTCTTCTTATTGGCTATATTTTTCTTGTTATAATTCTAAGCTACAAAATAAATTGCTTAAATGAAAAGGAATAAATGTTCCATGCAGGTGTTTTTATTTATCTTAAGAACTGTATTGTATGTCTATGAAAGGAAAAATAAAGTGTCATCCTGTTGCTTAGATACAATGATATTCTATTATGTGTACTGTTGCTTGCAATTAATAGTTTTCCAGCTATTAAATCACAAGCAATTGTTAAATTTAATTATAAGATACAGGACAACTCATTTATTATTTAATTAATTATATAAAGCAAATTTGCAACAATATAGTTAAGTATATGTTATCCCATATTTAATTGTGTGTTCATATTTATTCTTATGAAACAACAGTGATTATTGCAAATAATAACCCCCAAAATAACCATCTATATCTTTGCAAATTTATAATATTTTAATGAGTATGTCAGGAAATTGCAAGAATACTAGAAACATTATTTTGAATTTATAAGATGATATATCGAAGCCAAACTTGAAAAATATATTATATAAATAAAAGTATGTGTGTATATATATATAAACTAAAAGTGCTTAGATCTTTTTTCTATGAATAAACTAGTTAGCATAACTAAGTATAAGACATAAAATATAAAAATAAAATATAATAATATATATGTGTATCTATACTAAAATTATATACCTATACTAAAAGTATATATCTATACTAAAAGTGCTTAGATCTTTTTCAGTACTGGGATAAAACCAAATAACATTTTATGCAAGTATGGCCCAGGATGGTAATAGATTTACATTTAGTTAGTAAGAATATTTCATCTAATAACATTGTTTACATATTATCTTTTTTCCTATCTCTCAAGAAACATGTTAAATTCCTTTGTTGACAATTTTTTTTTGTTTTTGTGTCACAACTCACAAGATTTATGTTGCTTGGTGTGAATAAGGAGAAAAACATGGAGATGTGGAAGATATTAGCAAAAAACAAGTCAAAACAAACAAACAAAACCAACACACACACACACACACACACACACACAACCAGAAAACAAAGTGAGAGATCCTAAGCATGAAACAAAAACAGTCAAATTTGAAAATTTTCCATATCCAATAAGCAAAGAAAAATTTCAAGATCTGTCTGAAGCATTGGAAAACATTTCTGGACAGATGTTTGCAAATGTTCTTAGGCTTCTTCTCTGAACAAAAGAAAACAAGAAAATAAAAATAAAGTTTAAAGAAAGGTCATATATGACACCAAATAGACAGGGTGGAGTGGTAATATGGGAGTAAAAAAAATATATCAATAGCTAAAATGAGGCAAATAGGAAATCTATTTATAGTGTACACTGTAAGAGGTTAACATACAATAGAGAATATAGGGGAGGTATTGATGGCACTATGTACCTTTAAAGCAGAGGGCATTGAAGACAGTGCTGATTTTGCAATGCTCATTTTGGTTGCAGTAGGCACTGTTTTATTTTATCATAATAAAAAAATGAGAATGCATTTCAGGAATAAGAAGAGAATGTTTTACTGGAATAGGGTGACCCATGGTCAGCCAGCCTACAATTCTGCTCCAAATGTTAATTTGCAGTCCTTAGCAATGATTTTTTTTTTATTTATGTTGGAAATTGAGCCATCCCTTGAATTTTGAATGCTATGTTTTGTAGTCCTTTGGTCAGGAAATTCACCCACTGATTATATATGGAAAAAATTTATGTCAGAAATGTTTATTAGGTTCTCTGTAATTTTAGATCATCTTTCATTTGTTGCATTAGCATATATTTGGATACAAATACATTGCCAGATAAGCTGTAGAAAGAAATCAGAAGTTTGTGATTTTCTATGTATTCTTTCAGTTTCTTGCCTACCCTCTGTTCTATGTTACTTTTCTATTCAATAATTTCTTTGATTTGTCTTTTTATTTTGTGTTTCTGTCACAGCTATGAGTGCTCATGAAGTACTCCTGGTTTTGTGCTCAGGTATCACTCCTGGTAAACTTACTCCTGGCAGGTTCAAAGGATATAAGGTTGCTCGAATTGAACCTTTGTAAGTTAATCACAATCACCTGTATTGTCTCTGTGATCTAGTTTAATGAATTCCTGTCTTATTTTTTTAAGTGTGAATAGTTCTAAAGTTTAAGAGAAATATTTGTATTAGAATTATTTTACATATAAATTTTGCTAGGCTGTAGCACTACATATGGTCGTGATTTTCCATGGTTGATTAGGTGATTATCGATTGTGTCTCTTGGAAATGCAAGGTGTGAATTCACATAAGTATTTTAACAAGAACCTAAATACTTTAGCCCTTGTATTTCCAATAAACTATAGCATTGTTTTTAATCCTTTGAGATAATTAGCTATACTATAACCATGCTCATTTTTGTTCATGTGTGTTTACAGAAAATCCTTTTGCATGAATTCATTTAGTGCATAAGGTCATATAAAATATATTTGCAATTATTCTGTCACCTTTACTAAGACGATAATGAACACCTGTGCTATAGAGAAAATGATTAGGGAAGAGGACAGATAATCAAGATCTCTTGTTATAATGCTTGATCTTTTTAGTCTCCGGATAAGATATCCAGTGGGTTTTGTGTTTTGCTGGAGTTACAAAATGCCATCCTGATCAATTTATGAAACCAAATTTATAAATATAATAGGTCAAATTGATTGTTTTAAAAACAATATTCATATAGAGTATGAACAATCAGGAAGCATCAATAAATAAGTGATAGGGATACAAAATGAATAAAACACAGGTTGTGCAGTGGTGGAGGTGAATTATTGGGATTGCTTTCACAGACACGCAAATGTCTGTTGAAATATTGTAATTTGTAATAAAGTATCAAATCATGGAAAGCAACTCATCTGGTTGATGACTGCTATTTGTATCTATAATCCACTAAACCTAGATGTAAGTCTTATTCAATATGTTAATTGGACTAGATTATTGTTTAATGTAAGGTAATCAAAATAGTATTAGACTTTATAGTATAAAATGTTTTTATTTGTTTGTTTCTGTTTTACTAGAAAGGTTTAATATGTAAATTCTCTAGAACTGCTTCTTAGAGACAAGGATATAGGCAGATAATATGGTACCAGACTTTTCCTTTTGTTAAACCATGTTTATACACTGTGTTTAGAAGGTTTTTCATAGTACAGTTTTTTATTTCCACCTATAAAGATGTTCATGATTGAGTTACAATCATACAACATATAACAACCGTCACCAGTGCACATTGCCTTCCATCAATGTCCCAGTTTCCCTCTCACCTTCCATGAAAGGCACTCATCTTTCATGTGCTGACCTGAGTTTGAATTCTGGCACCTAGATAATCCCCTGAGCACCAAATACTTCCTAAGCACAGAGTAACAAACCCTGAGCACCACTGGGTGTTATCCACAATCTCACCAAAATAGTGATTTTTTAAAAAAATATTTATATTAGTAATGTAAATATTTATATTAGTAATTAGTAATTAAAAACATACAGCTTATTTATTTTTTATTTAATATACTTTATTTAAGGAATTTTAGAAAATGCAATTGCCAATATTTTCCTAAAAATAAAGACAAGGATGTTCAATACTATTTTATTACTTTAATGGCAAAAATAAAAAAAAATCTTAATATTAAAATATAATAAAATATTTTAATTTTTTTACCCTTCACCATTATTGATAGTAGATATAGCTTATGATTATTTCAATACAAGCTACAAATAGGAACTATCATATAAGTAGTATTTATAAGTGTGAAAGATTTAATGTATCTTTACTTTGAATTAGATTAATTAATATAACTTGAGTCATCAGCAAAATACTTTATCCATTTGCTACTTAAATAAATCTAGCTATGTGTCTTCATAACTCACTAAGTTACTTACCTATTACATTTTTGATAGTTTTCATCAAGAGAAACATGTCACACACTCATCAATAACAGCTGTTAAAGATATCACATGTGATGAAAATTAAAGACTTTATTGCCCTTATTATTTTAATTTATAAAACATACATCACCTGACACCCAAAGTTATTTGTAAATTTTATGAAAGATCATATATTTAAATATATTTACTATATCTAATCTATAAATTACTTTTAGGACACTATTCATTGAAATATAATTATAATCATTTATATAAAATATCAGGATTATCTCACTTTCTTTTAAAATATAGTAAATTTTTAAATTGTTATTACTAATTATTGAGGGTAGTATCCCTATATGTAAGTTCTTAGGTCCCATCATCAATTACTTCTTTTTTTTTTTTTTTTTTTGGGTCACACCCGGCAGTGCTCAGGGGTTACTCCTGGTTCCATGCTCAGAAATTGCTCCTGGCAGGCACGGGGGACCATATGAGGCACCGGGATTCAAACCGATGACCTTTTGCATGAAAGGCAAACGCCTTACCTCCATGCTATCTCCCGGGCCCCCAATTACTTCTAAAATCTATAAGGTCCTAACCAGAAGCCAACTTCAGCCATGAATAAGGTTTAAAATCTTGAAAACAATTCCAAATGACAGCTTTTGCACGAAAAAACAAAAATCAAGATCTATTTTTTTCACAACCATTGGGAACATGAGAAAGGCAAGTTTTCACTTCAGAAAAGAGATAAAATGACATATTAGTCATGGATTCTTTTAGTTTCCCTTAGGAAACAATAAAGACTCTATACTATCTGTTTCTGGTAAGCTTTTAGAGGAAGAAGTACTAATATAGTATACCCAAGAAAGATCTGTGTAAAGTGACAGAAATTGAACTTATGTTACACTTAGGGCATTCTCATTCCTCACTTAGGGCACTTCAAGTGAAACGATGACAGGTGAGAGAATATCGTTGTTAAGATATAAAAATCCAATGTAATGACGAAGGTAAAAAGAAAAGAAATGTGCAGTGTTTGCTTTACTTGGAGCCCATACCCTTGAAGATGAAAGATGAGATGTACAACTAATACCTGAGTTGCACAATAGTCTTGGAAATTCTAAAATTTAAGATAAAAGTATTCCTTTCAATATCTTGCTAACATCTTAAGGCATATGAAAAATTTTCAGCCACTGATAAGTATTAAAATATTAACAAATACTTCCTTTAGGATGAATTTTTTAAAAAAATAATAGTTAGTATTATATGTTGAATATTTTATGCGCAATTATTTTTAGACAAGGTGTCGTAGTTAAAATATTTATCTAAAATGGAGATCAGAGTATATACATATTCATTAATCAAAATTATGAACTATAAATAAAACACCCAAACATATACTGAATTGTTTTATTCCCCCCATAAATTGTTTTACTGAATTGAATTTTATAGGAATTCATATTATTAGTGTTGTCAATAAAGTGCTAAATCTTTAAAGTAGATTACAAAGAGTGAAAAGTTTGTAAATCAACATTAATTTATAAATGCTATTAAAGGCATCTAAGAATTTTGAATTATTTATAATTTTGGGTATTAATATATTCAAGAAGTAAAAATGCAGATTGTTTTACAATACCCTTACTACAATCACAATACCCTTTTTACAACACAATACCCTTATTATTTTTGAATATTTAACCTTTTTAATAAATTATGCAAATGATATAAAACTGTCCTGATGTAAAACACAATATTTTATTTTATTATAATTGCATTTTAGGCCCATATGTAATAATCCTTCATTCTTACTTCTGGCTCTGTATGCAAGGATCACCTGGTAATTCATGGGAAATCTATAATATGTCAGGGATGGAAACTAGGTCAGAGGCATGCAAGACAACTTCCCTACTCATTGTACTCTTTGCAGTCCTATACTCCAATATTTGTGAAGAGATAATTAGATAACAATCTAACATTGAAATGTCAAGAACCAACTTAAAATATTACTTAATTTCATATGGTTAAATTTAAAAAAGAATCATCTGTGAGGGAGGAGGAACAGTATAGTGGGGGGTGGGGAATCTGGTGGGATCTGAACCCACCAGGAGTAATAACTGAGTATAGAACTAAAAGTAATGTCTAATAATTGCCAGAAATGTCTAAAAAGAAATTAACAAACAATAACAAATTTCTTTATTTTCTGCATATTTTTCATCATAGGTTAAAATGTTATAGAATTATTGTAGGGTGATTTCAGTTTACTTTACATGCAATAGGAATGTTACCATGACCACAGAGTTTTGCTTAAGGCATTGTTGAGAAAATAAAATTAATCAACCTATTACTAGATATATCTATGGTCATGAATAAAAATAAAATCTCTGTGTTAGCATATACTTACCCAAGATTTACACATTATTATACTTAACAATCAAGATATTATTAACAAATATTAAGTTGTTACCATTATTTGCAAAAAGTAACAACCTATCAATTATTGTTATGTTAATTTATTATTATGTTGACAATTAGTAACAAATTATCAGATTTAATAAATTATTTTTATGCGAGGTGTTTTTTTTCTAAACCAATACATTTATAAATCTATTGCATTTATGAAACTCCTATCTCTGTACATTAATTTCAATATAGTATGCAAGGCAAACTCCCTACCTCCATGCTATCCTCTGGCCCCTCAATATAATAATTGAATCATTTTGAATTCAGACTTAGGAAAATATTACTAGTTTTTCTATCATTTATTATGTTCTAGATTTCTAAGCATTATTTTCCCCAATTTGACAGACTCAATCAGGTATTTACAACTTATAGAAAAGTTTAAATTTTCTCCATCTCAAAATGGGGAAAAGTCATAATACTTCTTAGGAAAATAAAGTGAAAAAGATAAAATTTGGGAAAAAATTCTACAGTGACAGTGTATAATTTATTTGCTCACATTTTTTTTTTTTTTGGTTTTTGGGCCACACCCAGTGACGCTCAGGGGTTACTCCTGACTATGCGCTCAGAAGTCGCCCCTGGCCTGGGGGACCATATGAGGCACGGGGGATCGAACCGCGGTCCGTCCAAGGTTAGTGCGGTAAGGCAGGCACCTTACCTCCAGCGCCACCGCCCGGCCCCATTTGCTCACATTTTAAAATGTAAAATTCATGGCATAATTTTATTTGGAAATATAGTGAAGGCCTTATATAACATTAGAATAAAATAAAATACAAAATACTTGTAATGATCTAGGAATCTTTACTTCCAGTCTTTATAAAAAATGTATCTTTTTTTTTGTTGTTTCTTTTTGGTGCCAAAACCCGGGAAAATATATCTTTTTTAATACCTTCCATTTAATTTTTCTAGGTCTTATAATATAGAATTAAAGATTTATGAGATAAATCACTATAGTTACTATGGTTCAGTAATTTCTGCCTTCTAACTTCCTTCCAATGGTTCAATTGTCTATATTAATATTTTCACTCAATTCATATTTTAGATTTTAACACCTGTACTTAATATGATAGAAATATACAAGTAAAACTTTCCAGCAAATTTTAATCCTTTATTGTTAATGAAGTTCATTGAATCCCCCACTATTTATCCCAAATGTTTGCAGTGTTAAAATAAATTAAATCCAGCTCTCACCTAACTTCATATATTTCAGAATCAAGATAAATTTAATGAAATATGCATCACCTGTCTCTAGTTACTGCTTTAAATCTGGTGTAATTTTTATACTGATATGTGCAGCTAACAATGCTTCACAATATGAATGAAATTGAACAATAATTTAGTTTATGACTAGAGTTTAAATTGTCAGTAGAAAAAACATATTTACATCTAAATTTATGTCAAGTTCTTTGTAAAGAAATATCAATTTGCTATACTGTGACAAATGCACAAAATCCCCTTTTATCTTAATAAAATTGCATTAGCATTATTATATTATCATTTAAAATAATTTAATTTTTATTAAATTTTATTTTTAGAAAAATATCACACATATTAATATTTTCATCACATTTGACTCATACTTTATGATTTTAAGTAACAATCTAAGAAAAAGAAAATCTTTAAATGTGCTCAATAATCACATGCAATATTTTATATAATCCTCACAGTAAAATGGTGAGAGTAAGTTTTTCTCTTAGTTTTAATATCATAAACATATTTAACAATATATTATTTTGCTCATAGATTTCATGTGAATGATAGAATTTAGACCATAACTAACTCCTTTGTGATAACCATCAGGTAAATCAATGTCAGTCATAAACTCTGCATTGTTTAGCCAATGTGAACATTCTTAGAGCACCTGAAGAGTATTTGTCTTGACTGAAGGAAAAAGTAAGCTTGTTAATCAGTACTACTTTGTTGACTTTTAAGTTGTCATGTTAATACTTAAGACAACATCCTATATGGACGTTGTGCCTGCCAGGGGCGATTTATGAGCATAGAGCCAGGAATAACCTCTGAGCGCTGCCAAAAACAAACAAAAACAAAAACAAACAAACAAAAAAGACAACAACTGGAGGAGAATTTAATCAACTACTTATGAGAAGAGCATATTTTTAAAGCCAATAGCATTTAATAGTATTTGCAGTCTAAGAAAAGTCTAGAAAAGCACCTACCTTAAGAACTACAACTGCCACATCATCTTCAGACATTCAACTTGACTGCATCTTTGTGAAGTTCTACACATCATTTATAACTCTCTTCTTCATACAGGATCATTAATAGATTATAGTAAATAATTATTTTCAGATTTCTGATTTGAGGCATTTTGTTTTATAAAGATTTTTATAGAGGTTTGGCCTTATTATTATTTTAGAGTACATGCATATAACTAAATGCATATTTAAAATATAAGGCAGTTTTTTTGCTTGTTTTGTTTTGGGGATACACATGAACCTTGATGGTATTCAGGATTTATTCCTAAATCTGCACTCAGTGATCACCTCTGATGAGGTTAGTGGAGGCCATTGGGTGCCTAAGAGCTAACCCAACACAATTGGCCAACTACAAGACAAAAACCTTTTCCATTATACCATGTCACTGGCCCTGAATAACAAACTTTAAACTATAAGTAATTTTAGTTACATTCCTCTACTTTGGATACCTTAACTTGTTTATCTGAAACATGCTCACATTTAGGTTCTATGTTATTTTTTCTACAAAAGTTCTTTTCATGTGACTCTTCTGTATGTGTTCTTTTGTTTTGTTTTTCCTGTTAACTTAGAATCTGATAATAGTATCTGCCTCTGTGTCTTTCTCTGTTCTCTGTCTCTTATTTATACTTTAGGCTAGGGTCGTTGATAATTCTTTTTTTGGTGAAGGGGCACACATGAAGGCACTTCTATTTCTTTGCCCTGCTGTATGTTAATTCTGAATTTTGTTTTAATTTTATTGAAAAATAAAAGCTTGAAATTTCTAAGTAAATAAGTTGGCAAGTTGTTTCCATTTAAATAATCATATCTATATGTGACAATCTCCAATGACGCAGAATAGAACATAAGTGAGGCTATGATTGGGAAAAATGAGTAGTAAAGACAACATAAGTATAATAGTTCAGTATGTTATCTGAAACTCACATCACTATAAAATTCAATGTGTACATCATTCATAATGCTATAATTAATATTTTAGTGTTTCTTCTACCCAAATCTAAAAGTTATAGTCATATTTTGAATTATAAGACGATCCTTATCACTTTCTACTTTCTAGTATCTAGAATTCAAACCAATTTTACCTCCTTAATAGTAATGTACAGCTCTTAAACCCATAGTTAATTTTGTTGTCAGGGTGGAAGATAACAAGGAAAAAGACAAAGAAAGGAAGAAAAAGAAGACGTCCCAGCAAGCCAAAGATGTTGGATCCTAGGAGTTGAGAAGGGTTTTTGGTTAACTACCAGAAAGAAAACACCCCGAGTCCTGAAGCTTCAAGTGTAGAATCCTGCCCACAACCCAATTAATTGTTTCAGGTAAAGTTGTGCTATACATGTGTCTCCCTCTCACACCAGATTGGGGGGTGAGGGGCTATTTCATACTTGAAAGTGCTGGGACAGAGAATCACGTGAATTGGAGCCAAATATTTTTGTCTGCAGAAAATGTAGGGTAATGAATAGTTGGTTGGTGTTCAAAGCTGCTTTTAAAGCAATTTGCTACATTATACTGAAATTCCAATAATGTAATAATGACAGGTTGAAAATAGGTTACTAGCTCTCCATTGCTAAACACTATTTCCTCTCCCCCATAGTCTTTCACAGAAAATGCTAACTGCATATCTCAGTACACTGAGACCCCAGTGTTAACTGAGATCCAAATTTAATGATCTTTAAGGTTCCCATCATTTACTTTATTTAATTGCTCTCATATCTTCATATCGTCATATAGATGCCCTTTAATTTAGCCATCTTAATATTTGGAAAATCTAGGATTAACAGAAAGCAACTGCATATATAATTAGTGATAAAGTGATATCTAGTATTGCTGTGACATTAATTTTCTCAAGAAGTTTTTTTTAATCTAAAGAAATGCATTTCCAACTTTTCTCCTCAGACATGTATGAAAAACAAATATGTTGTAAGAAATTTACTTTTTACCTTTATGAACCTTTTAATTTTATTTTTTTGCTGTAATCTTTGAATTATTTACGTCCAGTTTCTTTATTTGAAATTTAAGCATTAATTCAATGTATTAGTTCTTAACAAAATTTTGAATATTAATATTTAAATATTTAAAATTAATGTTCTTCTGCATTGAAAATCTATAAATTAAACCTCCTATTTATATATTAAATATTTGTTGATACTTATACTTTTATAGTGATTTTAGTAAAGTATACATGATACTAGATATATTTGCAGACAATACCTCAAGATTAATATAGGGAAGCCTTTAGCTAGCAAATGTTTACACCAGATAGATTAAGGAGAAAATTCATGCATTTGCTCAGGAAAGGTTGGACATTTGTTCTAGGACAACAAAACAACCATAAATCAAACCAGACAAACACTTTGTTTTTATGGAGTTTATTTCCAAGTGAGGCAGATACCATAAGCTGGAAATATGCTTTATGTCAAGTGAGAATGAGTGTTGTGAGAAGAACAATTGAGCACAAAGGAACAGAAAGCAATAATGATGTGACAGTCGATTTAAATAAAAGAGAAGTCTGTCTTTAAAACTGAGATAAAAGAAGAGATTTGAAAGCAGTGTTATGCACAGGTGTTTGAGTGAACAGTTTTCCAAACATAAGATAATAAAAAATATGCCATAGGAGAAATAGACAATTTTCCATCTATAGGTTAGACTTCTTTGCAATACTTAACCATAACCTCATTCCCAGAAAAGCATTTCAATTTGTTAAAGTTGGGTAAATTTCTTACTGACATATTTTCTTTAAAAATTTTTTTGACTTTATTATTTTGACCAAAGTCAAATTATTGAAGTCCCAACTTCTTGATTTCACTAAATTAATTTTGTTTAAGAAGACTTGCTTTCATGTTTTCACTGATGTAGTAAATAGAATATAATATACACAAATTTATATCATACTATTTGCTATTTTTTCTTTAACTAACAAATTAAAAAACTTGCCTCACAAAAGCTCCTAGTTTTCTGAGAATGCTTAAATCCTTTTATCATTTTTTTTTCTTTTTGGACCACATCCTTTAACACTCAGGGATTACTCCTGGCTATGCGCTCAGAAATCATTCCTGGGCTAGTCCTAGATAGTCTGTGTGCAAGGTAAATGTCACACCACTGTGCTATTGCTCAGGATTCTTCTCGTTGTCTTTTCATTATTTTATTTTATTTTATTTTTATTTTGGGCCACATCCAGTGGTGTGCAGTAGTTAAGCCTGGCCTTGTACTCAGAGATCACTCCTGGCAGGTTTCTGGGGAGCATAAGGGACGCGGGGAATTGAACCCTGTCCGGCCACATGCAAGGCAAATGCCTTTTATGCTGTACTATTGCTTCAGTACCAATTATCTTTTGAAATAAAGTTCAATATACACATTGCCTGAATGTACATTTTTATTTTCAATATTCCAGTTCAAGTAATACATCTTTGTAAATGACATATGTATTAACCTGTGCTTAAGACATTATTTAAGGTGTTTTGATGATACATTTGCTGAATAATACATCAGATATCTATTTTTTTGATATTCATTATTATATTTATGTCTAATGTTGAAAATAAATAAAACTGACTTTGTTCTCTTCTAGATGTAAAGGGAGATACACAAGTCATTAAAATTTAGTTTAATATTTATAGTCTATATTAGACTGGTATTCATCAAATAATTTTGGAGTTCAAGACAAAGATTGTAAGTGGATGACACCTTTGAGGGTTCTTCAAAAATAATATAAAATATAGTCATAATAAATGTGATTATGTGTAGTCAAAGAATGCACACTGTAGAAAATAAGGTAATTGATCTTAAACTCTAATTTATTATCAACTAATCCACTCACAAAAGTTTGAAATTTCTATTAATCCTGGGTTTTAATTTTGGTCATATAGTTTCCTTCACAAAACAAAGATCATTGGAATTGATCACTAGAAATTTTGTTTTAAATAAATTCAAGCAAATTATGCATGAAATAAACATATTTAAAAAAAGCAAAAAAGGGGCCAAGTGGTGGTGCTGGAGGTAAGGTGCCTGCCTTGCCTGCACTAGCCTAGGACGGACCGAGGTTCAATCCCCTGGTTTCCCATATGGTCCCCCAAGCCAGGAGCGTCTTCTGAGCGCATAGCCAGGAGTAACCCCTGAGTGTCACTGGGTGTGGCCTAAAAACCAAAAAAAAAAAAAAAAAAAAAAGAAAAGAAAACAAATTCCAATGTAAACAAAACCTGAAACTGACACAGAACTAAAGTTATAATGAACATGGGGTGAATAATGTTGCATAAAGTGTCTTTGAAAGTGTTTGTAATAATTGTGAAAGAATATTGACAATGTGATGATGAGTATCACATAAGAACATTTTCTGTGTAAGGAATAGACAGTACCGCTATTGGTAACCATGTGACCTCTAATAATAATAAAAAGTAAATATGTCTTATATATCTATTAAAATAAAACTTGATATGCAACATATACTTACAAAAAATCATGTTGATTGACTTGACAGCTCTAGGGTCTTCTCTAATGGAGGCAGGAAGATTCTCTTTTCTGGATTCTACACTTTCTGAGGGCACAGAAGTCACAGCCATAGCCAACAACCTCATAGTAATAGTTCAGCTCCAAAACTGAATTTTATAAAATGGTTAAGACACCAAATTATATACATAATATAATATAGCATATATTATATTTGTATTATACATTAGGTATATGTAATATTTATTAACTTTAGAGTACTGGTAGTAGCAAATAGGGCAGAGTGCCTCAAAATTTTATAATACTGTTAACCCAGTAGGATTGTAGATAATTTGATGGGAAAGTTGCTTAGAAGACTACCAAGTTTGGTGAACTTAAGCATTAATAAGAAGGCTCAACTTGCACAAACTAGCAGTTCTTTTTTTTTTTTTTTTTTTGGGTT
>PVKC010006039.1:0-10463 GCA_004027635.1 Crocidura indochinensis | reverse complement strand
TTTTTAATGGATTTAGTAATGCCATTGATATAACAACTATAACAAATTGAATAATTGATATACTTTTTTTAAATTTTTTTTTGTCCCCAAATTCCCAATACAGACCAGGCAAGGGTCTGGGTTGAGGTGTATATGGGGTGCATTTACTGTACCTCCTCTTTCTATATAGTTAGTGTGAAGAACACAGCCTGTGGTAAGAATTTGGAGGCCTTATTTTTTCTTTTCTCTTTTGATTTAGTTATATGTTTTTTTTTTAACTTTTTTTTTAACACCCCCTTCACCAGTGCAACTTTCCCACCACCAATGTCCCAAATCTCCCTCCCTCGTTTGAATGATTCCATTTGCCTTTGAGTTCTAACAAAGAACAAACTTGTTTGTGCCTGCAAGAGGATATGCTGGGGTGCTATGTTTAAAACTGAGGATACTGGCAGAGGGAAGGTCACACTAGTGGTGTAATTGCTATCATAATATTTAATGACAGAAAATATTGTACTATAAAACATAATGGTTTTTGATAACATCTTGAAAAAGCCATTCACAGATACATCTAACTACATAAATATCTTATGCATAAATTTGATTAAAAACAAACAGTATCACAAATCTATTGTGTGCACAAATATATCAGTATTTTGTACATTTTGTAAAGTCTTTATGTGTGCATATGTATTGAGGCATGTCATCTTTTTTATACTGTCATGTTAAAATGAATAGAGATATATGACTTGAACATGCTATCCAGAGAGGCATGTATGATATGTAGATTTTTGAAGATCGACATTTGACTTTCAATATATGAGAAAATCTGGCTTATTCCACCTATTCAAACTACATTCTGCTCTCTGTATGCATATCTTTGTGAACAGTTTCACAATAGTATAGGCAACTGAATTTTTTTTTTGTTTTTGTTTTTTGGGTCACACCCGCCAGTGCTCAGGGGGTTACTCCTGGCTCCATGCTCAGAAATTGCTCCTGGCAGGCACGGGATGCCATATGGGGCACCTTATCTCCGTGCTATCTCCCGGGCCCCAGGCAACTGAATTTTTAAATATATAGATAAATATTCTGGAGGTAACAGTTCATTTACACTAATAAATATATTACCTACCTAGTAGCATAAAAATAAAAGTTGATTTTTATGCTTTTAAGGAATAGCAAATCCACCAGTTTTGTAGTTCTACAAATACAAATTGTACAGTTGTATAGTTCAACTAATAGAAATATGAATGTAGATATTTAATTTCAGTACAATGATTAAATACAATTAATCTCCTTATATGTATTGTGTGCTTAAATATATATTTGTAATAAAATAAATATTTTGTGAACTTAATTTTAATATATTTTATCTAAATGTTTATTCTTTGCCAGTATTTTACTGTTAAAATTAACTTTTATTATATTAGATAATTCCATATGCTTTATAATTTTTAGTTTGTTTTTATTGAAATATTAAGTGTATTAAATTATTTTGTTTGATTCTAACTAAATATACTTATATTATTTATCACTTCAAACAAATGCATTTAGATCAGTATCTAGTCCCGCATATACATAAATGTTAAAGAAGCATGAGAAGTAAAGACTTACTAAAAATAAAAATATTAGTTAAAACTTAACAGTTGGATCAGAAAATTTTTAAAAATTAGGCAAAAGTATGAAGATGAAATATGTAATTCTAAGTGAATGATAGTACTCAGAACATGAAATAATTATTTTAAGTAAAATTTTTTTTGTGGTTTTTTTTTTTTTTTTATGGGTCACACCCGGCAGTGCTCAGGGGTTACTCCTGACTCCATGCTCAGAAATTGCTCCTGGCAGGCACGGGGGACCATATGGGGCACTGGGATTCGAACTGAGGACCTTTTTGCATGAAAGGCAAATGCCTTACTTCCATGCTATCTCCCGGACCCCAGTAAAATTTCTTAATGTTGATTCTGAGAAGGGTCTACCATGTAATCTTCTGAGCTAATCATTCTAAACTAACATTAGTGAATTTTTTTCCTCACAATTAATGCAATAGTGGATTTTTATGGTTGAATTTTTAATAAATCTTAATGCAAATTCAAAGTATAAAGTTATTTATTTAAAATAGTTCATGCGGGGCCCGGTAGATAGCATGGAGGTAAGGCGTTTACCTTTCATGCAAAAGGTCATCGGTTCGAATTCCGGTGCCCCATATGGTCCTCCGTGCCTGCCAGGAGCAATTTCTGAGCATGGAGCCAGGAGTAACCCCTGAGCACTGCCGGGTGTGACCCAAAAAAACAAACAAACAAAAAAAATAAAATAGTTCATGCAATTCATTATTTATATAAAAATTGATATTAGGACCGAACAATTGCCCTGTGGTAGGGCATTTACCTTGCATGCTGCTGACCTGGAAGGGATGGTGGTTTGATCCCCTGGCATCCCATATGGTCCTCCAAGCCAGGAGCGATTTCTGAGCTCATAGCTGAGTGACCTCTGAGCATCACTGGATGTGGTACACACACACACACACATACAAAGTAAAAGAAAAAATTGATATTATATGATAATAATGTTTTTAAAGATAGCTCCTATGGCTGTATATGAATTTTTAATTGCTATAGCATTTAGGGTGCCAAATAATAGTTACCATGTATTAATGTATTTGTATATTTTATACTTGTCTTATATAACAAATTTCTTTCCTTTCAAATTCATTATTACATTCATGATTTTTATATACTTACTATTTGTATGTTCCATAAGATAAGAGCAAGAAAAATAGTGACATCTCCCTTTCTGGACTTTGTAAGAAGGAAATGGTATAAATCTATAAATCTATTTTTTTCCTTTTAGTTCAAAGTAGAAAAAGAGCTAGCCTATTAGACATTAAATTGCTTATTACCAGTTGTTTTTCCTCAACAGGGGTTTTGGAAGGGTTTGTTGCCAGGAAATATATAAAGAAGGGATCACAATGGCCACTGAATGAGTATGGCTTATAACAGCGCAACACCCCATAACTTTAATTCTTCCAATAAATCTATAATATGTGTTTATTCCCATCTATTCAGACTGCTTGTTTTTATTTTCCTAGCTGCATGATACATTTTACTTCTCACCAGAGCATTATTTCACATAATCGTCTCTACCATTTTCATCCTATATTAATTTACATATTGCAGCTAATTAATATTCACCTTACTAAAATATCAAATTTAATTTGCAGTATATGCTGTATTATAATATAAAAATTATGTGTATACTCTAAGCTAATTAAAAACCTTGATTTGAAATAAATAGATCTCCTTGATCAAATCATGTCTTCTCTAGAAATTAAAATACTAGATAGTTGAGTCATCCACATATGTTTACCATCATAAAAATACTTGCAGATAGCTGGTAATTATTAGTTCTTATAAAAACCTGCTTATATAAAGATGATAATTAAGAATTATTTTCTGAGCTTCAAATAGACTTTATGTCATAATTACATACTAGTCAAGAAAATAAGACTGAAAAGGGTAAGGAGGACAAATGTGTTTCTGCAAGAGTGTTATGATAAAATGCATATAGCAATAATAGTATTAGGCTAATTAGTTATTTTTGAAAGATAATTACTACAAACCTGAGAGGGGAAAATAACATATTTTGTGTTTAAATACACAATTATTTGGACAGTAAAAGTCCTGACAAAGTATAATTTTAGCAATAGCCCACATTTTATATATAAGTTTTCAGTCAATATGAAAATTTCAATATGTTTATAAGCAAGAAAGAGTTAAATGTATTAATAGGATAAATAGGACAATATGGTATTATAATTATAAAAATATTTTAATTATATATTTAGTTTTTTTTTCTATTTATTTTTTCTTTTTTTTAGAATTGTGAAATACAAAACTGCTTATTTCACTTCAGTCTGTGTTCTCAGATTAATTTCTCACAGTTCTGAGAGAAACATATATGGTGCTGCATATTGAACTAGGGTCAAACTTGTAGAAAGTAAAGTCCTTTAGCCCCTGTACTATTACTTGAGTCCCTTTCTTATTTAACTATAAAACAAATTCAGCTTGAATAATCTATTACCATAATAGCAGATAGGCTACTTTATATACATTCCAATTAAAGAACAAAACCATATTGATATTATTTAATTGATTTTTTAAATATTTTATTAAAATATAAAATGAAAGAAACTACAAGATAGATACATTCTTGAACACCTATAATTTACCAAAGTTGAACCAAAATTCAATTCCTGAAGAGACACGTGACTATTAATGAAATTGAAACAGTAATCAAACATTAATCAAAATTTCCTGCTTCTTCTCTACCAAGCCAGCTCCGAACAAGAAACCTCCAGGTCCCTGCACTCTGTAAGATGGCCCCATCTGACCCACGTGGGGCCAATCGAGCTGGGCGATTGGGCACCCAGAGATTTTAAAATGAACACCAGCCAGTTGCTCAGCCACTTTCCTGCTTCTTCTCTACCTAGCCGGCTCCGAACAACAAGGAACCTCTCTAGGTTCCCCCACCCAAAAAGTGCGGCCGCTCCCTCCACTTTGTCCGCAGCCGCGCTTAACTTGTAACCACTATCAGCAAGGGGACTTCTGAGAATTCTGTTTATGGGTGATTGTCCTTACCTTGTCCTCTTTCTTTGCATCTTTGTTCTCATAATTAAAAATTAAAAAAAAAAAATGAAAGCCTGGCCCAATTGTATTCACTATTTCAGTTCTTCAAAGAGTATCTATTGCCAATTATTTCCAAGTTCATGCAAGAAATTGAATAAATAGAATCACTCCAAACAGCTTCTGATGTTCATGATGTTTCAGAACGGCCAGCTCCAAAGACTCCCTCTTTTCTCAAACAAATATAAACCCAAGTGAGAAAGATGGCTACCGCAGCCCACAGAGCACAAAGCTGGCCATCTCAGGAGAGGGTGGGCCAAGCCTCCACTCTGCTGAAGCCATGCTTGCAGAATCATTGTCTTCCTTATGGCCTGCCTCATCACTTACATTCCACGATTCCCTGGAGTATACGTTACTGACAACATTTCAAGCTTTCCAGCAGTTGGGGTTAATATCACTAGGCTTTCTTGGGAACAAATGCAATCACATTCCTCGTGTCTTTTTTTTTATTCTGGGAAAGTATAATAACTGTAATCATGTCCACAAATGCAATTATCATGTTAGGACTGGAACTTCTTCCAGGAGTCTCTGCAGCTGAGTATATGCCCCTAAAATTCATAGTATCATAACTTTGAATTTATGGACTTTTTTTTTGGTTTTTGGGACACACCCAGTGATGCTCAGGGATTACTCCTGGCTATGCACTCAGAAGTCACTCCTGGCTTGGGGGACCATATGGGAAGCAGGAGAACGAACCACGGTTTGTCCTAGGCTAGTGCAGGCAAGGCAGGCACCTTACCTCCAGCGCCACCGCCCAGCCCCACATTTCTGGACAATTTTATTTGTTTGATGCTACCATTCCTAGAGTATCAACCTATATAACAGAGTGGATATATGGCAATAAGAATTTACTAAACGTTTTGACATTGCATTAATGATTTAACTCTTGCTAGAATAGTTATCACAAATGAGCTTTCTACTGTATGTTTTCTTTTCTTTTTCTTTTTTGGTTTTTGGGCCACATCCGGTGACACTCAGGGGTTATTCCTGGCTATGCGCTCAGAAGTCGCTCCTGGCTTGGGGGACCATATGGGAAACCAGGGGATTGAACTGTGGTCCGTCCTAGGCTAGCGCAGGCAAGGAAGGCACCTTACCTCCAGTGCCACCGCCCAGCCCCTTCTTTTCTTATCTTCTCTTTTGTTATTTCACCTTCATGAAAGCAAATATATCGTGATCAACTGTCAACTATGTGATACATCTTCTTTAAATAAATAATATGTTACACTATGAACAAGCATGATATATACCAGGGATACAAGGATGGCTTTATATATGCCAGTCAATCAACATTATATAATGTTTATATATCAATAAAAGAAAAAATTATCTTATTATAGATACAGACAGGAGTTTGACATGAAACAGCACACATTTATGATAAAAAATAAAGCAAGATGGGAATTGAAGGAAAATTTTCAATATAGTCAAAGACATTTACCAAAAGCCAACAGCAAATATTATACTCAATGGCAAAAGTTAAAAGCTTTTCTCCTAAGATCTGGAACATGTTTTCCCACTCTTCTCATTTCTATTCAATATAGTACTGGGGTATTTGCCATTGCAAGTTGGCAAAAATATTAATACATATATCAAGTAACAAAGGAACAAGTTAACTAAAGTGGTCAAATATCTATACAAAGAAAACTACAAAAACATTTCTTCAAAAAATAAATTAGGGCACAAGGAAATTGAAATAGTCCCTGATCATAGACTGGGAAGAATAAGATCATTCAAATTGAAATAATTCCCAAAACATTATACAGTTTCTCTGCAGTTCTATAACAATACCCATGACATTTTTACAAAGAACTAGATCAAACATTCTAAAATTCATACGGAATAATAATTCTTCACAAATATGTAGAGAAATCCTTGGGGATAAAAAAAGAAAGTCAAGTTCATCACCTTTCCCAATTTCAAACTGTACTACAAAGCAATAGTATAATGGCATTGTATTGGTATAAAGACAGTCTTTCAGATAAGTGAAATGGAACTGAATAGCATCAAACAGATCCCAAGGTATATGATGAGTTAATTAAAGGAGCAAAATAAAAATGATAAGTGGAGCAAGGAAAGCCTCTTTAGTAAATTATGTTACCAAATCTGGTCATCTAAGGTCAAGAAACTGAACTCAGACCTTTTTTTGATATACACAATGATCAAATCAAATTGTAATAAGGACCTTAATATTAGACCTTAAATCAAAAGGTCTAAAAGAAGAAAAGAGTCTTTCCTTGTCATGGCTTTGAAAATTGAAAAGTACAACAAGGATGAAATACCAAATAAGTAGAAGCAATGCTTCCCAAAGGAAATGAGGACCATAATGCAAAGACTGACTTCAAAATGGGAGAACCAATTTATTTAATAATCATCTAACACAGAGTCAAAATCTCAGATAAATGTCATTGATAGAGCTTGGCAAGAAAAAAATAACATTCAAAACAAACAAAATTATGAGGAGAAGAGGTGAACAAACAATCCCTCAAAGAGAACTAACAGATGTCCCCAATTTACATGAAAATATTTTATACACCAGGGAGATGGAAATCAAATCACTATGAGATATCTTTTCACATCAGAGACTGGCACATATCAAGAATAAAAAATACAACTTGTGTGGATGCATGTAGAAAGGTACTTTTATTCACTGCTGGTATAAGTGTAAACTGAACCAGCCTACTTGGAAATAAAAATGGGAATTCCTGAAAGAACTAGAAATTGAACTCACATATGACTCAGAATTACCACTCCTAGTAATATATTCAATGAACAATTAAATTACAATGCATAAAAGGTATCTGTACTCCTATGCTCATTGTAGCTCCTTTCACAATTGCCATAATCTGGAAACAACCCAAATATCCAAGAACCTAAAAGTGGATAAAGAAACAGGTACATCTGAACAACAGAAAACTATAAATTGTTAGAATTAATGATGTCCCAAAATTTTCTTATACAAGAATTGATATGAAAGTTTTATACTAAGCAAAATGAGTGAGAAGGATAGGAATAGATTTAGAATGATCAACCTCATTTATGGAATATTAAAAATTGTTTGGTTAGGGCCAGCGAGGTGGCACTAGCGGTAAGGTGTCTGCCTTGCAAGCACGAGCCAAGGAAAGATCGCGACCGCGGTTCGATCCCCCGGAGTCCCATATGGTACCCCCAAGCCAGGGACAATTTCTGAGTGCTTAGCCAGGAGTAATCCATGAGCATCAAATGGTGTGACCCGAAAAAACAACAACAAAAAATAATTTGGTAATAATACCCAAAGACAATAGAGATGCATATATACCAGGAGGATTGGTCCATGGCTTTCTACAAATAGCAAGGAATCAAAGTTGCAGCAAAGAAGGGACAATAATATTGACATAACTATGACAGTAATAGTTGGGAAGGATCACTCTGGAAAAAACTGAGTGTTGAAAGTAAGTAAAGTGATATGCATAATACACCTTCATTATCTATACTGCAAACCAGTGTTTAAAGGGTAAAATAGGAAGAGCAAGAGACATGACATAATGACAGGCATTGGGGGATGCTTGTGTGGTGGGGGAAAGGGGGCTGTTGTAGCATTTGTGGCAGTAAATATGTTCTGGTGAATAGGAATATTGGGAATTATATAATTGAAACTACATTATGAACAACTTTGTAATCATATATAATGGTGGTTTGAAAAACCCGTTACTGAATAAAAATTAACAAAAATAAAAATGAAGTCGGACTAACTATGTGGTGTTGTACTATTTATTTTTCATCAACTTGAACCAACTTTCAGTTTTACTCAAAATCTGGGAGGACCTCAATTCTGTTTATGAATAATTTGACATAAAAATATGTGTTAGGGGCCAGAGCAGTGGTGCAAGTGGTAAGGCATCTGCCTTGTGTGCTCTAGCCTAGGACAGATCTCGGTTTTATCACATGATGTCCCCTATGGTCCTCCAAGCCAGGAGCAATTTCTGAGTGCATAGCCAGGAGTAACTCCTAAGCATCACCGGGTGTGGCCTAGAAACCAAAAAAAAAAAAAGAAGAAAGAGAAAGAAAGAAAGAAAGAAAGAATAAAGAAAGAAAAGAAAGAAAAGAAAGAAAGAAAGAAGAAAGACAAAGAAAGAAAAAGTAAAAGAAATGTACATTATAATAGAGAAGGAATTTCACTACCTATTTTTTTATTATTATTAATTATTTTTGTTGTACCTTTTTGGGGGGCACACACTGTGACACTCAAGATTACTCAAGACTTTGGGCTCAGAAATAGCTCCTGACTGACACAGGAAACCATATGGGATGTGGGGATTCGAACCACCATTTATTTTGGATTGGCTGCATGCAAGGCAAAGGCCCTATTGTTGTGCTTACCCTCTGACCCCACATTATTATTTTTATAATCTAGTATATTTATGCAACACTTGGCTTCCATAGTGAATGCATTACAAAAATATAGACTATTGCCACAGGCAGCTATTTGACTTAGAAATAAACTTTATATATTATTTTAATTTTATTTTTAAATATTGTTTACTTGACTTGCAACACTTATTTCTACAAAGTGGTTGGTTTTTTTTTTTTTTTTTTTTGGTTTTTGAGCCACACCCGGTGACGCTCAGGGGTTACTCCTGGCTATTCGCTCAGAAGTCGCTCCTGGCAGGCACAGGGGACCATATGGGAACCGGGGGATCGAACCGTGGTCCGTCCTAGGCAAGGCAGCAGGCACCTTACCTCCTGCGCCACCTCCCGGCTCCCAAAGTGGTTGTTTTGATTATAAATATAAAAGATATTTTCCTTTCCATAGATAATTTCATAATAAATGAAAACCTATGAAAGCTAAAAAAAATGCAATTTGACAAAAAGGTGCAAAAATTTATATATATAAATTTTTCAACCAAAAATATTATAAATTGTTCCAAAAACATAAACAAAACTGTAAATTATACATAGTGAGTAATTTTCTAAATGGATAATTCAGGAAATGTTTTAGGTCAAATGTAATTTTCAGTAGTTGTACAAGAAAAATACAGATGAAGAATACTCAAAATGGATGCCAAGAGATGTGTTTCCTTTAACCTTAGAAGAATTTTATGTCTCAGTAAACTCTGAAGTTAGAAAAATTGTAGGCTATGCAAATTTTGAGTAAGGTTATTTTTATACAGTTTTGATATGTTTTAGGAAAGATGAAAAAAATAAGGTAGCACAATATGAAGAATAAAGGCACTGACTGGCAAGATCCTAGAGCAGGCAAGAAGGTGCTTGATTTGTAAGCCATCACCTGGATTCATTTACTAGCATCCTTCATCACTATAGATATTGTTCCTCCAGTGACCCTTGGAAAGAGCCCTGAGTGCAGAGCCTGCAGTATGTCATAGACTCAGCCATGTTTGTCTCCAACCTACCCTACTCCTCAAAAATACCAGCAAAATCATTATCAAAATATATTGTCAATAGGACATCATTTGCAACTATTATAAAATTTCTGTAAGGAGAGCTAATGAAAATATATACAATTATAAAATTAAATTTAATACATACATTAATTGACAAATTAAGGAAAACTCTTAGTGTTGCTCAACTGATTAATTTTTCTATCACTTTAAAACTTTTTTTTTATTAAAATCCAACTACAGACATGTTTATAATCACGGTTCTTAATAAACAGACACTATTATAAGAAATTAAAAATAAATCTTCAGTCCATTTTCCTTTTGCCCCCTCTCTTTTTCTTCCGCTATCTTCCTATTCCTCTTCTGCTTTCTATTCTTTCTTCTCCTTCTCCTCCTTCTCCTCCTCCTCCTCCTCCTCCTCTTCCTCCTCCTC
>PVKC010006038.1:7023-31995 GCA_004027635.1 Crocidura indochinensis | reverse complement strand
AGAAACAGAGGGAGTCACTCAATCCAGAAGACCCTGGGGAGAGGGTGGAGGATATGGGAGACAGAATGGGAATGGAGGTGGAGGGAGGACAACTTGGTGATGGGAATTCCCCTGATTCAATGTTTATTTGTAAATGGAATATTACTGTGAATATTATGAAAACCACTATGATTAAAATAAAAAAAATGGAAAAAAAAAACAAAAAAACAAAAAAATAACCACTTTGTCTACTTAATCTTATAAGTCTTCTTATCAAAGCATTTGAATCCACTTTATTGAGATCCAGTGGCACTCAGAGACCATATACACCTTAAAACAACAGAGTTATTTATAAAATTTAAAACAATGACTTGCTTAATTCTTATTTCAACTCATGGATCACATACATTTTCACACGGTATATTCAAGTTTTCCTCAAGCCACTTCTGGTTATCTATTGTTCATTGGTTATAAAGAATATATGATAGACAATTCTGAAAACACTAATGTTTATGTCCTGTAACATTGTTTTCACATTTTTATAAGTAATTAAGATTAATTATATAGGAATATAGAGGAGAACAATCATCTCCATTTAGGACATTATTACATTTTAAGACAGTATTATATTTTTCAAATGAAAATATTTTTTTAAATTTTTTTAATTTTTATTTATTTATTTACCCCATTCTATTGCTTTTCTTTCCTTCAAACAAAACCACATAGCTCTAATTATCTAGCTCTGCTTCTCAAATAGAGGGGGAAACAAGGGAGGGTACCAGGACCAAACAGATATATGATCACTAATAGTAAGCTAGACAAAGAGGGGACCATCTACTCTAGCAGCCCAGGGGGTGATGGTGGGGGATATGGGTTGCAGGAAGAGAATGGGGGTGGGGGGAGGACAAATTTGGTGATGGGATGAGTATTCCCCTGTTTTAATGTTAATATGTACCTAAAATACTACTGTGAAAAATATGTAAGCCAATATGTCAAAATAAAAATTAAAAAAAGAAAATATATAGTATTATAGTTCTTTGTGTTACATTTCTTCATATAATTTTTATTACCTGAAAATATGAATTTTTAGGTCTCTTTTAATATTTTCCTACTTATCTGATGTTAATGAAATAAGTTAAATAAGTTATTTGTAGAGGTCTCATATAATTTTTCCATTGTGACTCAGAACTTAAAAAAAAACAGCAGTTTCTTGAAGCAAAGACTAACACAAGAAATATATTTTAAAAGAGCTTTTTGAAAATATTCTAATATGAAGAAACTATCTGAATTAATGTCAAGTTAACAGATGTTTTCCTTTTAGTAAAACAGTGTAAAGCAGTGGTTCTCAAATAGTGGGGTGCGCCCCTGGGGGTTGGTGTGAGGCTTCATAAAGGGGGGCTCATTTGACCTCGACAAACACTGTCATAACAAGCTAAGCCCTGTGTTTATGTCTCTGGAGCTGAGAGTTGCTGTGTCCTGCTTCAAACCCCGCTTCAAAAAGCTGTGCATTGCAAAGCGTGCTCATTGTAGCCATTAATCCAGACATCATCCCTGCTTAAAAAAATCAGTTCAAATTATTTTATATATTTTTGTGTTGCAGGTTAAAGTTTTTTTTTTAATAAAGATATTATTTACAGTCACACAGGGGATGCGAAAATTGTTTTCTTCTTCTTAGGGGGACATGACAAAATAATTATGAAGCACTGGTGTAAAGCAATATACTCAACATGGGTGGTAAATTACAAAAAGAAAAACTTCTGCCATTTCTATTATTGTTGGGTATATAGAAAGTATTTGACATTGCAAGCATATACTTTGATTTGAAGTTTCATAATATTAAATATTTAGTTTTTCTCCTCCTTTCCTTGAGGGCAATTATACAGATTTTTCCTGATATGTACTACCAAAAATAACATATCTATAGTTATAACAGTTTGGTATACACCATTCAGAAGTGCAAAGTTCTCTGCAAGTGTAAGGTACAGTCACGTAGAGATCCTAGGTTTGTAATAGTAACAATGCACATTGACTTGACTTATTTATAATTATCTTTTCCTTTTACAGTCTAGTGAGTGATGAGGTGGTTTTCAACTCAGTTTTTAATATGGAGTCATTTCTTACTTCTATTGGAACATTTATGAAACTAATTCCTGATCATAGACCCAAGAATCTGGAAAGTATCATCAGACCTAAGTGCCAAGTTATTTACTATCCCATCAAGTTTCCTGATGTGAGCAGGTCAGTATATTTGCCATGGTTTTTATTACTGTGTCATGAGTTATTCTCTAAATGTATATAGATTGCTAAACTTCTCCAAGTTGTTTTTCAGCATATGTATAGAAGATGATGAAATTGAGATTTGTGTGCCCTGATGTGGTTTTGAAAGATTTTAAATAATCATTTGCACAGCATATCGTGGAATAGATCGTTCTTTACTTTGAACACTTCCTTTCTTTTCCCTTATTTGTTTGTCACAGAAAACTGCTTCAGCTTGCTTTTACTTTTTCTTGTTAAATGAGCAGCTATTTGTTGAACTTTTATCATTATAGTAGTAGAGTGATCTAAAAGAACTAAATAAGGTCTTTATCAGTTCAGCATTTAATGCTTAGTGTTTTGTTTCTTTTGGCTATCAGTATTTCTTTATAAAGAAATGTCTGTTCATGTCTTCATCCCATTTTTGGATGATTAGACTTTTTTCTTGCTAAGTTCTACCAGTGCCTTATGTATCTTAAGATATTAATATTAACCCTTTACCATATATAGGCATATATATGCATAAATTGTATATAAATTTAAACCTCTTTTCCATTTCTTCCTGCAAAGCCAAAACCAGTGTATCTTTTTTGAGTTTTAGTCTGGTTGATCTATCATGTCATAACAATAATATTGTTGAAGACTCACACTATTATTGTGTTTCTATTGATGTATCATTTCAAGTCTATTAGCATGTTTAGTTTCATATGTCCAGGATATTTCAGTAAATAGTTGTTAAATTTCACGGTTTAGACTACTTCACTTTTTATATTTTTCATTGCTTCTTTCATTTCTAAAAAAATTATTTTGAATGATCGCGAGGTTCTGTTACAAAGTTGTTCATGATTGAGTTTCAGTTATACAATGTCCCACACCCATTTTTCACCAGTGCACATTTTCTGATAACAGTGTCTCTAGTTTGCTTCTCATTCTCCTTTTGGCCTCCTCCCTGCCTGCCTTTATGACAGACACTTTTTTTTTTCCTTCTCTCTTTCTGTCTGTCTGTGACTCATTTTCTGATTGTCTCTTGCTCTTCTTTTTTTTTTTTTTCCCCCTTTTAAACTCTGGTTTTCAATATGGTTACTGAAGTGGTATCATGCATATCACTTTACCTCCTTTCAGCAGCCATCTTTTTCAGAAGTGATCATTCCAAACTATTATCATAATGGTCCCTTCTCTACATTAACTGTACTTTCTCACTCTTTGTTGCAAGCTTCCTACTATGGATCACTCTGGTCCTCTTCCATATTGTTTTTGATATTATAACCATATTATTTTTTATAACTGTTTACAAATGAGTGTGATCATTCTATGTCTATTCCTCTACTTCTGATACACTTTAATCATCAAAATACTATCCATATCATTCTTGCATAAGCAAGTTATAAGATATTGTTTATCCTTACAGTGGCATTCCATTGTATAGATACACCAGTTTCTTTAGACACTTATCTGTTTTCAAACACTTAGGTTGTTTCCAGAATCTGGCTATTGTAGATATTCATACAATTACCATAGTAGTGTAGAAGGTTTTCCTGTATTATGTTTTTAGGTTCCTAGGGTATATTCTTAGGAGTAGGTGTTGTGTATGTAAACATTTCATGGGATTATTATGTTACTGACCCTACCCTGATCTGTGATTGTGCCCTACCCTAGGGTGTGACCTGGCATTCTGCCCCCACCCTAGGGTGGTACCTGATTCTGCTTCCACTGTTGGGTGGTACCTGATTCTGGGGCATAAAAGCAAGCATTTGTGAAAGGCTTTTTCTTCCTGGCCTATTCCTAGGCCTTTTGGCTTTGGCCTCTTCATGAAATAACGAGCTGCTTTCTTCGGAAGCTTGACTGCCTGTTGGCTTTCTACCCGCCACCTTCACCACAGAACCACGGACACTCAGGAGTTACTCCTGACTCTGTGCTCAGAAATCGCTCCTGGCTTGGGGGACCATATGGGACGACATGGGGTGGGGGTGGGGATCAAGCTAGTTCCGTCCTGTGTTAGTAGCATGCAAGGCAAACACCCTGCCGCTGTGCTATTGCTCTGGCCCCCACACTCTTATCTCATATCTCTTAATTGGTGCATTTAAGTCATTGTGTGTGTGTGTGTGTGTGTGTGTGTGTGTGTGTGTGTACGTGTGTATTTATGTGTGTTTAGTGGTATGACAGAGATAGAACCCAGGTTTGAAAATAAGCCTATTATAAAGTCAAGTTAACAAATCATAGACTTTAAGTTAGATCCTCCTGTCTAATTATTATATCATGCTGATTAGGAAATAAAAGCCAGAGAAAAGCTAACTGATACTCATACTTCTTAGTGTTGCCTTAAGTCAGAGTAAACACACTATTGACTATGACTTTTGGTTTATTTTATGTTTGCTTCCTTTCACTATAGGTCTTTTGTAAAAAACACTGAATGTTTTTCATGATGGTTTTAAAGCTGTAAAACTAAGATTACAAGTTGATTTCTGGCATACATGTATATATAAATATAATAGATATTATTTGCTCTTAATAATTTACTTAAATATAAGAGATTATAAACTTTTGAAAACTAAATTAATATCTATGATTAGCTAGAATACAGGTTTGAATTTAAACATAAAGTTGAATTATAAGCTTTAACTTTTGAAAAATATGAGGCTTTTGGTCATAATTAAATTTTTTCATAAAATATCCAACAAAATATTTACCTTTTATAGGTGACTATAGTACATTTTAACTATTACTGCTATAAAATGGAAAATAAGTTATGGTTTATTTAATATTTATTTTTTATAATATATTTCTATAATATCTTATGTTAATATACCTGTGTTAAATAAGTATTTTATTAATTTGGACTGTGTTACTATAAATAAATCTGGTTAAATGAAAGAAAGTTAAAACATATATGTGGCCAAGCTAATATTCATAAGCCAGGTCTTCACGCAGAGTGTTATTTGAATTATTTCAAATGATAATTTGCTTTATCCAACCCAACTCATATAGAGTAAGTGATTATTTGCATGAATGATATTGTAATGCCTGAGGTCTTAGAAGTATATTATTTTGTTGTGATGTTGAAATATTTAATAATTCAAAGATATAATTAAAAAAAGATAAATCTTTTATTTATTTATTTATTTTTACGACACCTGGTGGTGTCAGGGCTTATTTCTGACTCTGCACTCAGGGGTCTCTTTTGGTGGGCTCAGAGAATCATCTGTGGTACCAAGGCTAACCCAAGTCAGCCACATGCAAAGAAAAAAATTTAATGCTTAAATACCATCTAATTATATTAAAAATGATCAAAGAAAAAGAAAGCATAAAATACAATTATTATGTAAAATAATTTTAAAGATATAATCGCTATTAATCAGAGAAGGAAAACAATACCTTTCAACAAATATATGAAAATTCTAAGTGCAATAACAAACTGAGGATAAAAATGTCACATAGGAATGAAATAATATTTGGCTTGTTGCACTTAGTATTTTTTTTATATATTTGACAGAGTTCAAAAGTTACTTCTGGCATTGCACAGCATTCAGGGAATCACTCCTATAGGGGTTCAAGAACCATATGTCAGAATTGAACCTGGGCCTGGATACTTACATAGCAAGCACCTTACCTACTGTACTATCTCTTCTGGTCCTTTATATATATATTTTTTGGGGGGGTGGGGAAAGGGGCTGGGGTTTTAGCCATACCTACTTAGGATTATTCCTGGCTCTTTGCTCAGGGATTACTATTGGTGTTGTTCAGGAGACAATATTTGGTGTTGGATATTGAATCATAACTAGTTGTGTGCAAGGCAAGCACCTTAGCTCTGGCCATTATCTTTCTGGTTCTTATGATAATTTCAAAGTGGCCTTCTAGGGCTGCAGTAGCAGTAGGTAGGGTGTTTGTCTTCCATGTAGCCGACTTGGGTTATATCTCCGACATCTCATATTCACCACCAGGAGTAACTCCTGAGGATAGACAGAAGTAACACTTGAGCATCACTGGGTATGTCCCCAAAACAAACAAACCAACCAAAAAGATTGAGGATCTAGTATATCATTGATGCCTCTCTAGCTTGTTTGCTAGATTTCCCATCACTACTCTCATGTTTAAATTTGAATTGGCCTTTGAGACTATTAACACTGTGGTAGTGGATAAAGAAACCAACATGAAAATAGAATAAGAGGGAAAAGTGTCACGAGGTCAGCAATGAAAGAATTTTTAGGAAGTGATGACCATTAGTGAATTCAGAAATGAAGGTTCAATAAAGTAATGACTTAAACATACCTTTAAATTAGTTAAAAGGTCAGTGATACTTCACTCCATTGTGGAATTTTATCATGTTACACATTATACTATTAAAATTTTATATTTTTTTCTGGTAGCTAGAAAACTTAAGATTCAAGTCTGGATAAGATCACTCTTGTTCTCTCCCGAGTCTTCTCCCATTCACCACCTTTTCACACCACCACCCTCCTTCTTTCTTTTATCTCTCCTTCTATTTCTCCCTTTCCACTCCTCATTTAGAGGGACAACTACCAAAGCCCAGAAAAGTTATATGTTTACTGGCTATCACACAGCTATATTTAGACAAAGTAGGAACTGGAACTCAAGTATCTCAAATCTTTATTCAGTGCTCCACTCACCATTTATTGTGAATAAAATTTCAAAGGTCTTGATGATCTGATTTTTCAGCTGACAGCAGATTAGCAATATCAAATTGGGGGTGCGATAAAGGCAGCTCACTGACAGCAGTATAACATGACAGCTGACTGACAGCTTGACAACACGGGAGAGAAGAGATAAGCTATTAAAAAAATATATCAGAAGTGAAAAAGCCTAGCAGACTGGAGCCATTCTCTGTCAGGACAGGTAGCTACACAATGAAGAACCCCTGCAGATAATTTTGTTCTTGGTTATAAAGCCTGTACATCATATGGATAGTTTGATTTGATTAAGGAATTATGTGATTTATTGAGAGATTCAATATTTGCCAGGAATTTTATTTAACAAGGTAGAAAATGTGTAACTCATCTTTGACAGAAATTATAAATGACAGATAATGAAGGTACTTGTCATGCTCTATTTTGTATATACATGAATCATAGTCACCTCATGGAAAACAATAAACATATAAAGCCCTTTAAATAAAGTTGTGGCCCGAGATCATTTGAATAAGCTATCTTTTTTAAATATTCCAGATTGATCAAATATCTCCTTCTTGCTGAGGGCATCTATGCCTTTGATGCTGAAGGCTTCTAGGTTTACTAAAACCATATTTTTAAATATTTTTATGTCTTTTTTGCCTCTAGAAGTGGTGATAACAGACTGGGTGACATAATCAAGAGTAATTTATTTCTTGCAGTTCTAGAGGATGGCAAGACTAAGATCAAGGTCCTAGCAGATCGGGTTTTTTGGTAGAAAACCTTCTTCCTGGTTCACATGATGGAAGGGCTCAGTAAATTCTTTGGGGTTTCTTTCATAAGGGTATAGATCTTTTTTATAAGAACTCTTCACCTCCAAATGATACCATCTCATTGATGGTTAAGATTTAAGCATGCATTTTGAAAAAATACAAGCACCCAGTTGGTTACATACCAGAAGATAGAGACTTCCAAGTTTGACATATTGCAAGGAAAGACTGTTCTGTATTATCATAAATACAGTAGATTTAATGTTAAGAAAAGTTACTGTACATTTCAAAAAGGCACATTTCATTTACTCCACATTATGAATGTCTGATGGAAAGGGGAAGAAAAAGGTAGCAATCCTGTAACCTATTTAGCTAGATATCAATATTTTGTATATCATTATATATAAAAACTTCTATATCAATATAAGCTAGCAGCCAATATTTTCTGCTCTCTCTCTATATATAACATATCTGTCATAAAGAGAGACTGTTGTTTCTGGGAAATTTTGTATCTCCAGCTTTTTGTCAAATCCTCAACTTTATGAAATCAGAACATTTAAGACATTGCTATTTGTTTTTTGACCTTGTCATTCTTAAGAGTAGAACTAAACAGCTAACCTTACTGATTTTTATGTTAGGCCTATACACTGCTAAGCTTTGTCTTCCAATATATAGAAGATTCCTCTGTTTGTGGTCAGAAATTGTGGCATGATTTAAATAGACACATTTTAATAGAACTTAAATGGTCACACAGTTAATAAAGGTAGAAGAACTAGGCACACATCAGATTTGAATATCTAAACACTCAACAGTCTTTTGTTTTGTTTTATTTTATTTTATTTTATTTGAGTCATGCCCAGTGGTGCTCAGGGCTTATTCTTGGCTCTTCACTCAAGGATCACTCTTAGTGGCCTCTTGGACAAAATATGATTATGGAGATCAAGACTGAGTCAACTACATGCAAGGCAAGCACCATACCCACTCCAGCCTCTTCAAATAGTCCTTTTATAAATTACTTTTCCCAGTATTCCCAGGTATCTATTTTTTCCTTGATATGAAGATTCTAACGAGTAAAGAACAAATGATTTATAAGCTATAATTTATAGAAAAGGTGCATGGAAATAAACATGCCATGATGTTAGAAAATATTGAAGCCTTTAACTGACAATCTATTGAAAGGTTCAAGTTTTGAAAAAGAGGAATGTATTTTTTGGTTTGGTGTTCACACCTGGTGATGCTCAGAGCTTAGTTACTCCTGCTGCATTGCTCAGGAACACTCCTAGTAGTCATCAGACTGGATAATGTGGTACCAGAGGAATCAAACCAGGGGTTGTGAGTGAAATGCCTGTATTTCAGCCCTTTGCCCATTTCCCCAGCTCAGGAATTAAGATTTTAAGGAGGCTGGAGTGATAACTGAAAGAGTTGGGCATACTTTGTATGTGTCTGACCTGGAGTTTTATGCCTGTCAGAGCACCACCAGATGAAAGTTTTGGCTCTTAATTGAGCTGGTCCAAGAATTGAATGTCAGGCTTGTATCATCACCTGACTAATTTCTTATGAGTGCTCTTGAATTTTTGTGTTCTTAGGGTATATACCTAGGAGTGGAATAGCTGGGTCGAATGTGAGCTCAATTTCCAGGTTTTGGAGTAATCTCCATATCGCTTTCCATAGAGGTTGGACTAGACGGCATTCCCACCAGCAGTCTGGAGTACAGGTGTGGGTGGGAAGGGAGGGAGGGAGACTTAGGACATTGGTGGTAGGAATGTTGCACTGTTGAAGGGGGTGTTCTTTACATAACCGAAATCTAATCACAATCATATATGTTATCAAAATGTTTAAATAAAGAAAAAATGTGTATTAGCAATGGAAAAAATTTTTGTGTAATAGTGGAGAACAATGATTCAACTTAAAATTGCAGTAGTCATGTATCAATGTAAAAGATGATTTTTCTGAATTATTTTCATATTAAACTTTAGTATTACAAGTTGAAAAAAAGGGTGCTCTTGAGCTTATGGATAGACAGTTTCAAAATATATGTAAGCTGAATACATACCAGGTGTTCAAGATAATTCTTTTATAATGTTGCTTTATTCAAGTTCTGTGCCTCTATATATTTGTTTGCAGGAATAGTACAGGAGTAGTGCAACTCCTGACCCATCATAATAGCCATTAAGGACAAACTTCTACCATCTCTTCTTCCAACAAGATTTGGTAGTAAGGGTACCTATGGTTTTGTTGTAGCTAGACATGCTTGCTCCTAACAAAAATTAACTGCATAAGAATATATTGTAGGGGCCCTGGAGATAGCATGGAGGTAAGGCGTTTGCCTTTCATGCAAAAGGTCATCGGTTGGAATCCCGGTGCCCCATATGGTCCCCCGTGCCTGCCAGGAGCAGTTTCTGAACATGGAGCCAGGAGTAACCCCTGTGCACTGCCGGGTGTGACCCCCCCCCAAAAAAAAAGAATATATTGTAGAAATGCATTGACATACAATGTCACTCACACCGGCTTAGAAAAAAAATCATGTTTTACCAAGGAATTCAGAGAGCCTTGAGTATAGAGTATCAAAGAAACATCATCTGTTTCAAAAAACAGTTAATTAAAGTGAAGGTAAAGCTAAAATACTCAGCTGCCAAAGCTTGCATATATTTGTCATTTGTCTGCCTTTTTTGTCCATTATATTTTGAAAATGCTTAAAGTTTCTGCTGTATAATTTATATAAAAAGAATCCACTATGTCTGTTTTCATTGGGAACTTAAAAAAATCCTCCTTTTTTTTAATGGGTGACTGAATGACTACTACATTCTTACGAGTTAGGCCTTTGAAGCATGTGCTCTGTAGTGTGAGAAATGTCTGAATTATCTGAGATTCAGATCCAGTTCAGCACAGAGAAGATCAAATATTAACCTGACTGTGATTAGGAAAGAATTTTATATGTTTCTGCAATCTTTTTCCTATCTACTCCTATATTTCACATTATTTTGTCAGAATTTTCATCTAAACTTCAAGAGTGGTTTGTACCTGTGAGTATCATATGGGTTTTACAATCTGGGAATAGAGATGTGTCAGATGTATCTCTGCTTTCCTTTTCCCTATAGTTTTGACAGTAAAGCAGGGAAGGTGGCAAGTCTGGTCATATAGAATAATTTCATTTTTTGAAACCATAGAGATTTCTGTACACATTTCTCTTTACCTTTTCCATGTAGTTAGAATGTGCAGCCAGAAGAGAGGCTATGGACTTTGCTGAACTATTTTAGAAACAAAAATGGAGAATTTTAAAAACAGTGTGAAAACTTTAAATGAAAACTCTCAGGCTGTGCAAACAAAGGCGGGGAGCCTAAGGGCTTTTTGAAGAATTCTTATTAAAGAAAACACTATTTTACATTGCAAAGCAGATGTGTCAGAAAACAACAGCAGATCTGTAATTTGAGAATTTGTAGATTGATAGGACAGAAGGCAGCCCCCATGATTCTCCACTGAAAACTTTTTGTTGTCTGCCATCGAGAGTTCTGTTTTGTTAAGGATGGTGTGTGCGTGCATGCGTGCATGTGTGTGTGTGTCTGTGTGTATCTGTGTGTGTCTGCGTGTGTGTGTCTGTGTGTGTCTGCGTGTGTGTGTATGTGTGTCTGTGTGTGTGTCTCAGAAGATACCTTAATCTTCTTATCCCATGCCGTCATATTTGAAAAAGTCATTAATGTTAGGCATGTTAATAAAACTATTACCCTTGCTCTCAGAAATAGCAAAATTGGATCTGTATTTTTGGATATGAATCTAGGCCTGAAGTAGAAGAAAAATTTTGTAGTTACAAATTAAACAGTTCCATATTTGCTAGCAATTATTTTAGCTCTCCTAAGTGAATGCAAAAATGTGTTTTCTTTGACTGTGATTAGAATTATTTTTAAATAAAATATTGTTCTACAAAAAAGTCTTGATAAGTCATTTTGATGCTTAACACCATTCACTATCAAAACTAATGCTGATCTCTCAGATTACATTGTAAGCAAACCTTCCTTTATCCATGTAAAGAATAGTTTAATGTCATCTATTTCTATAATGACTTTGAGGCCTGTAGATTCCTTGACCAAATGTTCACTTACTCAAACTTTCTTAGTATTTCTTAATTTCTTTATATTAATACATAAATGCAAAAGCTAGTTTCTTTGACTTGTGATAATAATAGTATACCCACAAGCATATAAAAATGTTCACATCACAAAGTGTTCAAGTAATAAAATGTTCAAGCTCCCCAAGCTTTCAAATTCCCAAAAGTTAAGAGCAGCAATCACAATTGTCCTTTTATTTAGATTTATTTATTTCCCCTGTTCTCAATCAGGGAGAAAATATTTCTTGATTGTATTTTGAAAATTGGAATACTTTTTCTTGGGGTATATTCCCATAGTTTTATCCTAAGAAATTTGGAAGAAAATAAGAATTACAGACCACAGGGTAGTGAAATAACTAAAGATCAGAGTACATGTCTAACATTGTTATAAGTTCTCCAGACTGTGTGACTCCAATACACTGTTTTTATTAATACCATATTCTTTTGAGGTGTGATAAAAATTAGGCTGTGCATTAGAGTAAGTAAGAGGGCATATTATAAAGGGAGAAAATAGTCACATTCAAATTTGTGTCTTTGAACTTGTCTTGAATCAGCAACATCAGCCAAAGCAATTCATAGAGTGAATTTCTAAAATGGGCTCCATGCTATTGAACAAAGTCAAGTCCTCTTTGGGGGAATTTAGCAAAATATCTACAGATATACTGTTCTCTTATCAGGCTAGTGACCTACCAAACTTTCCATGGCATAGAGAATGACCATCAGTGCAGGAACAAAGATAGTTATGCCCTCTGTTGATCACATGAAAGCTGTATAGAATACACATCAGAAAGATTATGAATAAGTTTTTTTTAATATGTAAAGGATAATTTCTTAATGTCACTAAAAATAACCTTTTAAAGTAATTTGCTGATTAAATGAGATTTAGTAAAGTTTAGGAGAGGGAAAACCACATACCATTGTCCAAATTTGTTCAGTATCTGTCATATTGGCTCATTTTTCATGCTAAATATTTCAAACTAAATATTAATAAATGTTTAACAGGCAAAGGCATGGACAAAAGCTCAAAGATTCATCTAATCACTTAGAAGCAAAATTTAAATTAATTCAAACTAAATATTTTAGTTTGCTTTCTACTTAAGAAAAAGAAAGGTTAGAGTGATAGTACAATGGGTAGGCAATTTATCTTGCTTGTGGCTTAACTGGGTTTGATCCCTTGTACTCATTATGGTCCTTTACTCTCTAAGAAGAGTTATCCCTGAACATAGAGCCAGGAATAAGCCCTGAGCACTGCCAGGTGTGGCATGCCCCCCAGACTGGATTATTTCATCTACTAGCAAGCTACTAGAATAATCCTTTGTCTAGAATGGATTATTTCCTAATACAGTCCAATAAAAGCCTTTACTAGAAAATTAATTTAAATTTTGCTTCTAAGTGATTAGATGAATCTTTGAGCTTTTGTCCATGCCTTTGCCTGTTAAACATTTATTAAAAGCTTTGTATGCTACATAATGGTATGTATGAGCTGCATGAAAGATTAAGGTTTGATAATAATACTAAAACAACAAAAACAGCAGCAATGACAAATTATTCTCTTTAATGAATACCCTCTTTTGGACATTCATTTATGTATATTGCTTTTTTTTTATTCCACCTGCCAGTGATCAAGTACTACCTCCAGCTCTGTGCAAAAGGGTAACACATAGCAATGTGAAGTCTGTGGTGCTGGGGTTCAAATTCAGTTCTCCTACATGAAAAATGTACATTCATCTCTGGACTTCGTTTATTCTATTCTCTACCATGCCTGTGCAGGTTAGGTATTGTTGTCTTATTTTGTAAGTAAAAAACATCAGGTTCAGAGTCTAAACATGTATGACATTGTTACAAGTTCTCCAGATTGTGTGACTCCAATATACTTCTTTTATTAATTCCATATTATTTCTAGATGTGAGAAAAAATGGGCTGTAGGTTAGAGTAAGTAAGAGGGCATATTATGAAAGAGGAACAATCACATTTACATTTGTGGCTTTGAATAATTATTGATTCACTTAGAAGGAGAAGTCATGAGTAAAATGTGAATTAAGGCTGAGGAATTGGAATTAAATTTTAGCCTAAGTCATTTAAGAGTCTATTAGATTAAGAAACTTGTGGTTTGGTATTGATAGATATTGATAGAATTACAAAGTAGAGAAGTTTGTTGGGGAGTTGGGCATATGCATCTTTGCTCAGGACTTAACTCTGGCTCTGCTTAGAAATCACCCCTCCGGTGATTTATGGGGACTGTATGTGTTGTTGGGATTCCAATTTGGTCAACATTGTGCAAGACAAGTGCCTTATTCCCTATACTATTTCTCCACCTCTCCCTCTCCCAAGAGGTTTTCAAAATCTTCTTGAATAATTTATCAAAGACTTGAATTTGGAAAATGACATAAGATGAAAAGTAAGGAATACCTATTTTTATTTGTTGCAGATTTGGAAAATGTCTTGGCACTTGAGGGAATATTGGTAAGGGTTGATCTTAAAGTTCTTATTGTAGTGTCTACAATAATAAAATGTTGTTTATTAAAAATAATAAAATAGTTTTCTTATAGTGTCACTACAATAAGAACTGTATTCTCTATAGTGACAGAGAATATCTGTTGTGTTAGGATTGATAGATAAAATGAACATTGGTGAAGAGGATGTGTTTAGAGAGTCTTTTCTTTTAAAATTCTTTTAGTTAAGCCTGAGATGTTAATGGGTCATTTACTGTGAAAGTAATGAGTAGGAATATGGCCTTATCTCAGCATCAAAACATAGGACTTGGTTTGATTTGTTATATTGACTGGTGAACTCAGAAGTTTTGGCTAGGTTGGTTTTATCTGTAGACATACTTGATACAGCTTATTTTTATTCCAGATAAATCCAAGATATATGTTTACTTTCATTTTCTATTGTTACAAAGATCTACTGTATAATTTATAAAACATCAGAACCCTTCATTTAGGAGTAGGAATTTATTGAATTGTACTTCTTGTTTCCATAGAGTTCAGTAACTACATCACTTTCAGTTTCATAGGATGTAAACCTGTGATCAAGTTCCATCTGGAGAAAGGGCAGCATGATAAATGAACACTTGACCTGTTAAGGGCACCATTTTGTAGAAATTCATTGAATCCTTTACTGCAGTTACTGTGATAAGCTGTAAGTCCACCTGCTACTTAGATCTGCAAGGCTGCAGAGGTCCAGGGCTGTAGGGCTGCATGCTGCAGTCTCAAGGCTGCCGCCAAGTGCTGCAGGGCTCACAGGGACACTTTTGGCCCTGCTGCCAGGTGGCACCCAGGGATGCCAACATGTAGCAACTGCCTGCCTAGAATGAAGACAGAGAGAAGAGAGAAAGATAAGCCAAGTATACTTTTTATTCCTCCTGGAATCTGAGGCCTGCCACTACTACCCAAGAGTTTCTGAGAAAGAGGAGAGTTAGATGGAAATTCACGGGTCAGAGGTGGCCAAGGATGGCCCGGTTCAAAAAAGGAGAAAGGAATAGTCACAAAGCAGGCAGCGTCTCTGCTGCCTTAGGAATGCTTTATGTGGATGCTTTATCTCCGGCCCCCATGGACTAGTTGGCACCACTCTAGTCACCATCCTGAGACCCTTGCAGCTATCCAAGCTTTTCCTTTTATCCCTGGCATGTCAACCATTTGTGTCCAAGGGCCTTGTTCAAGGGCTGTGTTCAGGTTCAACTGTCATTACAGTGGGAGAACCAAGGAGTGTGTTCAAGTCCAACTGCAATACACCAACAGTAAATGAACACCGATTTTGCTGTTTCACAAGACTACCAGTAAGTTTTAGTACCACCTAAAACTTAACCATTTGTTAGATGTTGAAAAAGTTATTTGACATTTTTCACCAATTTTCCCCTCCTAATATGTAAAGTAAATGGGAAAACATCAATGTTATTTGATTTTGGTGAAAAGAATGTGAAATACTTCTGCATATAGGTACTTAGTAGGCATATTGTACATTAAAATTGATAGTGATATCAGTTTTTAAGCTATAAAATTGATTTAGTACTTTCTTTAGGTTATGTGAATGGGGCGCGGGAACAAACTCAACAATGGTCAGGGATTACTTATGGATCCGTGCTCAGAAATCACTGCTGGCAGGCTTGAGGACCATATGGGATGTCAGGGATAGAACTTGGTTCCCTGCAGGGTTAGCTGTAATCAAGGCAAATGCCCTATTGCTGTGCTATCACTCCAGCCCCAGGTTATATAAAATTTTTTAAATTTTCTGTTGATTCTACACTCTATCCCATATTATAATCGAACATTACTTAAGTAATTTTAGAAGCATTGGATATTTGCTTTCTGCCACCTTTAAACCTTTTTTGGTTTGGGGGCCATACCTGGTGATGCTCAGGATTACTCCTGGCTCTTGGGGGACCATATGGGACGCTGAGGCCTCAAACCATGATCAGTTCTGTATCAGCAGCGTGAAAGGCAAATGCCCTACCACTGAGCTATCACTCCAGCCCCTAACAACTTTCAGCTTTTTAAGCCAGTATTTTTGTATGTTTCCTGTACTAAAATCTTCACCATGTTAAACTGAATCTCTGAATGTTACTTAAAAATATGTTAGAAGGGGGCTGGGCAGTGGCGCTGGAGGTAAGGTGCCTGCGCTAACCTAGGATGGACCGTGGTTTGATCCCCTGGTTCCCCATATGGTCCCCCATATGGTGCCTGCCAGGAGTGACTTCTGAGCGAATAGCCAGGAGTAACCCCTGAGCGTCACCGGGTGTGGCCCAAAAACCAATATATATATATATATAATATATAATATATATATATATATATATATGTTAGAAGATTAAATCCAAGTACTTACTCTCTTGTCAGGTATATTGTGAGTCTAACATGTTATATTCTTGGTCTAACCTGTGGGAAATCATAGGCTTTTTTTTTTTAACATCTAGTAAGATTGTATTAGTAAAAGTTATATACAGAAGTGCTTCTGTGTGAGTTTAGAAATTTTAGACTTCCTTTATATTTGATTGGTTTTGTTTCTGTTGGATTCAATGTTTCCTAGAAACTTATTTTTGTTAATAAGTATTCCTGAGAAACATATTTAAATATGTATTACTTAAGAGGCTTCTAAAAAATGCTTAGTAGAAACAGAGGACCTAGAAACCCCTTCCTGCAATTCTTGACCATTGGGCCATCAACGCATGGGGAGGGCCTTATATCTGGAGCTGGAAGAGCCCCACAATGCCAGGAATTAACTGGTATTATAAGTCTCAGGACTCTTGGAGCTACACTCTGCAATGTTTAGGCGACCACTTGATTTGAGGAAATCAACTCAGGTCAGTTGCATGTACGTCATGTACTTCAATCTCTGCATCATCTCTCAGGTCCCAGTGATTATGTTTTTGCTTGGGGAATTCTAATTGTTTACATTATATTAACAAATATACAATTTCAAAAATTCAATAAATATAGTGGTGAGATCAACATAGGAAATTCAACAAATATAGTGGTGAGATTAACATAGGATATCAAGTGATAATTTTATTTAATGGTAATTTCATTAGTTGCACAAATACTTGTCTCTCTTTTAATTTTTTGTTTGTAAATACAAACATAATCTGCTCTCTAGGCAGCTATAAATGGCAATTATAGAAATTGTTTTTATTTCCTGTTTGGTCAAATATAAAAATCGATATAATTAATAGGCAGCAAGAGAAGAAGTAACATTTTAGCATCTTCTTTGTCCTAAATGATATATTTTTATGTATTATTATTATTTTTTTTTTGGTTTTTGGGCCACACCCAGTGACGCTCAGGGGTTACTTCTGGCTATGCGCTCAGAAGTCACTCCTGGCTTGGGGGACCATATGGGAACTGGGGGATCGAAACACGGTCCGTCCTAGGCTAGCGCAGGCAAGGCAGGCACCTTACCTCCAGCGCCACCGCCCGACCCCTATGTATTCTTGAAAGTAGTTTGAAACACAGTCTTCATTCCACTGATTTCTGTTCCCACAAACTAACCCTAAATATATAAATATGACATTCAAATCTAAATTAATTTACATGTAGAGAACTGGTTCATTTGTTTAAGACAGCCATCTAATTCAAAATAAGTGCAAATATGTAAATATCACTCTGAAAGACAAAAAGTTTTAGCAGAGAGAGGAAGGAGCTATTCAAACCAGCACTTTAAAAATACTAAAATTAATTTTATAACAATAAAACTTAATGTATATGTAATAATCATTTTTCATTAAATTAAAGAGTGAATTTTTATCTTCTATTATGAAAATGGATTTAAAGGGACATAAACATGAGACTGGAAAAATGTAATCACGATTAGGAGGTGAAAGTTGGAAACAGAAGAAAAGTAGACGATGAGTAATGAAAATTTGTAAGCTTTAAAATTTTATTACTAAGATTGGAAAATCAGAGAAAAATGTCAAGCACACATCTATTACAAAGAAATTCATTTTGTTTTTCAAGTTTTGGCAGTCAGTTTTTTCTTTCTTTCTAAGGATAGAATCAGAACTTGGCAGAATTAAAATTTTAGAACTCCTAATGTTTTCCTTCTTGGAAAATAATGACTCTAGTATAGAGAGGTTTGTACCTGAGATTATAGAACACAATATTAGGATGATGATGATAATAATAATAATAATAATAATAATAATATAGAAGCCATGAAAAGATTTTTAAAATGTGAAATGATTATTTACTGTATTGATCATTAGTAATATAGGTTTAATTAGCATTGATAAAGAAGATAGTTTTTATCCAGAATAGATGATATTGTAAAGTTTCTTAGAAAAGTTTTAAATATTTCAGTTCATCACTACTTGTTGCTCTTTTTTTCTGAATATATTGAGCTCTCTGATTTATAACTCATTTTGAGAGGACAATATATATGACTCAGCCAACTCTATTTGCTTATGACATTCTTTTTTCCTTACAGTAAACACTGGGCTATTCACATGAAACTTATTCTAGGAGTGAGGAATGAGGTTTCCAACATTTGAACTAGAAAATAATTTAATCATCACTATTTGAAACTTGGTATCTGAAAGCCTGAGTGAATCAGTATTTTAATAGAGTCATCAAATTTTCATGGTTCCTTTTGTACATTTTCTATAAATTATCTAATATTTATGGTTTTACAGTTTACTTAAGCTTTCTTCTTTTTGTAGACAAGTAAAATTTCCATTAATTTAAGACTTTGATATATGCTTATCCTTGTCTTTCCCTAGGGCTATCAGGTGAATCCTTTTATTTTGGAGTCCTATTTGGATAGCTGGATGATATTATTAAAGATAAGTTGAAATTCTGTTTACACATCAATATACAGAGCAAGACTGGGAGTGCTCCACCTTTTACAGAAAATTATGTAGTACAGAGATAATGTAATGAACTGCATCCACAGTAAAATACTCATGATTCCATATTGGCTTATATACTTTCTGGATCTGCAATTTTCTCAAATCATGTTTTCTTTTTTTCTGATCCTTATTTTCCCAAATAAGTGTAGTTGGAGTAAAAGAGAAAGAATATAAAAATGTTTTCTATAGTTCATGGTATATAATCTGTGCATATTAACTGCTCTGTTACTCTTTTTATATTTTAATCCTAGTTGGCACCCAGTACCCCTGAACTGACTACTATTTGTTACTACCTTACTGTTTGATGATTATTATAGAACATAAGACTTAATTTTCCCTCTATAAGTAATGTCCATACCATTGAAATGTTTATTTGGTTGTTTTGTATTATTTTTTTTGTGGGAATCTCCAAAGCAGTGCTCATGAAGTCTAGGCACCATTCAATTGACTTTTTTTCTCCAACTTCAACCGTATTTTGATGCAATGTAAGGACCTAGGATCCATTTCTGCCCAGACTTCTATGTGGTGCCAGGGATTAAACCAGGATAGACTCCAATCAAGCCATATATGTCTTTATCTCTATAGTTTGTCTCCAACCTTGGTTATTTTCATCTGCATATCTTTCACATGACTAACTTATTTTGGGGAAGGGTGTATACTCATCACACTTGAGCTTACCTGTCTCTGAGCTCACAGGTTACTTTTGGCAAAGCTGAGGGAATCACATAGACTGCTTTGAATCAAACCTCAGTTGACCAAATGCAAAACAAGCACCAGTCCTCTCCAAAGACTAACGTAATTAACTAAAAATTACTTTTTTTTCATTCTAAGTACTTAATTTTTACTTTAGATTGCTTGAGATACCCAACTTCATTTTATACTATTTATGAATAATTTACACCTACCTACTTTTTTGTTTTGTTTTGTTTCCTTCCTTTTTTATTTTCTGCCTTTATTGTATTGTAATTTGCAGATACTTTTCAGGCCAAAGTTAGGCTATAATAATCAATTTAATAAATATGAAATTTGTGCTGGAGAGATAGCAGAAGAGGCAAGGGCAAGTTTTGCTTTGCACATGGTTGACCCATTTTAATTCTAGCACTACTCATGATCGATGGGTCTTGCCAGGAGTTGTCCCTAATCACGTAGCTAGTAATAATAACCCTTGAGAATTTCCAGTTGCTTGCATTCAAGCAAAAAAATTGATGGAGTCTTATCTTCCCTTCTAACTAGAGAGTCAACTCTTCGTAACTTTATAAGTATTTTTCTAGTACATAGCTTTGAAATCTTATCTAAACGCCCTTGCTAGTATTCTTTTACATTTTAGGGATATAATGGTTAGTAATTCCACTTGAAGTCACTTAAGTAATTATTTACATATAATGAAATAGTGTTTATTTCTGAAACTGAGACAGCATACCCCAGATGTACGTATCAGAACAAAGGTAGTTTGAAATCATATAGTTTACTGCAAATATATAGCACAGATAATGTGCACAGAGATAACTTTGAATTAAAAATCTCATAGCTACATTAATTATTGTTTCCAGGAGAAACCCTTCTTATTACTGCAAAATAAATTTGCATTATAATTGTGGCCTTCACCAACTTAATCCTTAGGTGGTAAAGTCACTTCCCCTCCAGTTGATGAAATATGAGCCACATGAAATGTATATTTTAGAGCTAATTGTGTGGTCTATTAATAAAATATGATAACATAATTATTCTCCAATAATTGGAGTTTTCATCTTAAAAAGCCTGGAAACAACATTCATTGCTAAGTTGGTATAGTGTAGACTCCACTGATGGCTTTTCAAGGTTGTTGCTACATTGTAATGACCTAGAGAGCTTTGAAAACATCCTGATATATAGATCAGTGGTGGTTTGAATCTAAGTATTCCTATTAGAGAGAGAGAGAAAAAAGTTGTTTTGTTGGTGGTATTTTTATTTTCTTAGATTATTCCATTGTGAAATTAAGGTCAAGAACAACTAATCCAAAGCATTGGTTCCAACTAGTAATTCGTGGAAGTTCCATGTACCTGTTGAAGCTTCTTCTGGTTGCACCAGGATATACCTTTTCAATATTGCCAAATATTTGTTCCTGTCTGTAATTATCTGTGGGCAATATAGAGTGAAAATTCAGTGTCTTCTTGATAATGAATTTGTATAATTCTCTGGCTGTCCTGATGAGAAGCAAGAAAATGTTTTTTTTTTTTTTAATGTATTTATCCTGATCTCTTTCTCTGTAAGTGTTGGCATTTCTCCATTTCCCATTGACTTAACGTTCAGTTTCTCTCTTCACTGTTTTTCTTGGGTGGCATTGGGAATTTTTGCCATCTGATGAAGGCAGATGTATTTTCAAATAAAAATGTCTTAAGCATTTGTTCTTCCTACTACTTCTTTCTTTGGCAGAATATTCATATAGTTGATAAATAGTTTCCTTGCTTTAAATACCTCTTCATATAATCTTTGTAGCATGTTTCATGGGTATTTTAACCTAGTTTTATGGTTTTTCATGAAATAAGGTATTTTCTAAATATGTTATGCTGAATTTAACTGAAATAAGCAGTTGTACAGTATGCCTTTAAAATGATGATTATATCTTGCATTTTAGGGTAACACTTTCATCCTGAAAGATTCCAAAGCACACTGCGAATGGTTACAAATTATACAGTGAAGCACAGTCACCATTGTAGAGTGAAGCATGGCAGCTGTTTAACAGCTCATTGCAACACTACACAGCAGGTTAGGGTAGGAAGTGAAGAAGAATACTGGATTCACTTGAAAAAATTGCTAGGGGGGTGAGGTAAGCAGAATGTAATTACCTAAGTTGGAATTTATCCAGGACATAAGACTAACACCTCTAGTCTCAGAGAAAAAGCTCTGATTCTTTAATAACCATGTACTTGCTTTCTACATAATGGTAACATAAGGGTGCTTCTACACTATTCAGACCATCATTTTATGTTCTAAAAGTGTTCCAACTGCAACTCAAAAATAAACAAAAGCTTTTTTTTTTTCAAATGTTCATACTAACTCAGGAATTATATGTGGGTTTCCATTTTAGTGGCAACTTTGATTCTTAATGGCTGTTTGGAACTCTTAAGGACTTTCAGGACGGATTGAAAATTAAATAATAATATGATGATAGCTTTGTGACGCCTTTCCTTCTGCACCTAGGAAAGATGATGCTTAGATCTGTGCCTATTTTTGTCATCCTAACAATTATTTTCTTCTACTAGAATATTTAGCCATACCCCTAATTCTTTTTTAAAACTTCTGATAATTTTGTTTTATAACTACTATATTTGGTCTTCCTGAGGAAACTTATGAGAAAAGGACAATGACCATTGCTAGTAAACTTTATTAGCACAGTAGGAATTAAAAGACAGTAAACAAGTGGGATGTTTGCCTTGCATGCAGACAACCTGGGTTTGATCCCCATAGCCCATATGTTTCACCAAGCTTTCTAGAGTAATTCCTGAACATAAAGCTAAGAATAACCCCTGAGCTCTACTGGGTGTGACCCCAAACCCAAATACACATATATATGTATTCATATATACATACATATATATTTAGATTAATAATAAATTTCATCTGGAGAACAGAAATGTAGTTCAGTGGTAGAACACTTTTTTTCTCTGAAGTCCTAGAATGGATTCACAGCTTTGAGCTAAAATGACTAGGGTGGGAGAAGAATCTAGTAAAAGAAGCAATTTGAATCAACTTCTGGGAAAATCGAACAAGAAAGTAGGCCAGGAACATAGGTAGTAGAAACACTTTACAAAATCAAAGTGAGAACTGAATGTCACAGTTTGCTTTGAAGAATGATGGGAAGGAAGGAATGAACTAGATCAGGGAAGCCATAGGCTCAAGCTCTGAGCAGCACCAGGGATAGCTCCTTGTAAGCTATAGGTTCTCTGACTGATTCTTTTTCTATACGTCTTAACCTTCTGTCTAACAAATCCAGCTCTGTCACTGTACCTACAAAATCAGGATCATGGCTCCTTTCATCTTATTAATGTTAGTATCAGTAATAAATGAATAATATGAGGTATTGTATAATTTGTTTATTTTATGTGTCTTTTTAAAATTTAAACAAGTTTATGTTTGAGCTACTATAGTTTGCTTTTACATATAGAAAGGTGAGTTCAGATAATTTGCCCAGCCACTTTCAAGTACAGAGGAGAGCCACGAATCTGATTTCAGAACTTGTTCTTCTGTTCTATCAGTGAGTTATGCAAATAATAATATGTTGCATTTGCTTCCATAATGCATGAAAGTTGTTAGAACATGCTGATATTTTAGATCACAATTGAGAAAGGAATTTAAGATATTTCTAGTTACAGGGTAGTGAATGAATATGTTGTTTGTTCGTCTATATGATATAACTATATGATAGATTGTTTAGAGAGATTTTCTCTATTTTTGTGAATGGTTGGTTGTCCTCTTTAAGTTATTTTAAGCTCTGTGATATTTTTGTCTTTTTTTTCTTTACTTCAGTGGTACTGGGGATCAAATCTAGGGCCTCAATTGTGTAAGGCAGTGCTTTGTCTTTGAGATATTTATATCCATATTCTCCATTTGTTTGATTTTGGTGATTTTAAAAAATTCTTGACCTTAATACCTATTATTCATATGTCTATATATTTTCAATACACGCTGGTATAAATTACTATCAATTCCTTTCACTCTGATAATTTATAAACTAGACTTTTTAAATTTGTTTTGTATTTGATTTTAGGGTTACATCTGACAGTATCCAGGTATTGTGCTCAAGGATTATTCTTGGTGGAGTCAAGGAATCATATAGAGTAGGGCGGCTTGAACGAAAGTCTGCTGTGTGCAAGGCAAGCACATTAACCCTTGTACTATCTCTCCCACTCAGTTTTCATAAAGCTGTGTCTTGCAATTAATATAAAAATTATGAATTATATTTTATGATCAAATAAATCATATTCTAATTTCTAATAGTATATATTTTCTGTTTTGGAAGTTATTTCCCTTGTATTCTTTTGGATTTTCCAGAAAAGATAACTATACCTTTTATGATTTATTGTCTATTAAAATAATAAAAAATTCTGAATAAAATAATTTTTCATCGTTTCAAAAGACCCTATGGAAAACCAGATCCTATTTTTTTTTTTTTGGTTTTTGGGCCACACCTGGTGATGCTCAGGGGTTACTCCTGGCTATTCGCTCAGAAGTCGCTCCTGGCAGGCACAGGGGACCATATGGGGAACCAGGGGATCGAACCGCAGTCCGTCCTAGGTTAGCGCAGGCAAGGCAGGCACCTTACCTTCAGCGCCACCGCCCGGCCCCCAGATCCTATTTAACTAATTTTGAAATAATTTTAATACCTCTATAAGAGAAAAGAAAACCCGATTTTATATCTAAAGACTTCTAAGAACTATTTATTCCTAAAACAAATTCTAATGCTAAGGTTGCAAAAATCTTTAAAATGCTTTAAAGTGGAAGAATTGACAGCTTAAATCATAGTGATATTGATATTATTATTTCATTTTTAAACAATGGTCAATGATCTATTATGATATTTTGATAGTTGGAGAAATAACATTCTGTCATCCTAAGACCAAAAAAAAAGATAGTTGGAAGTACTGAGCAAGGTATATGGATATAGAACTGATATTCAAAAACCATATCTCTTGCCCTCACTGTAATGATTGCTTGTTATAGCATACTTTTATGCTGTAAAATATTTATAGACATCATCTTAAGATATTTTTAAGGGGCTTGGAGATAGTACAATTGTTAGGGTACATGCCTTGTATATTTACATTTGCATTCACTTCCTAGTATCACAAGGTCCTTGAGGTGAGGCATCACTGTCTGTATCCCTGGAGACCCCAAGCAACCTCAGGGTTGTCAGGTAATCCCAATGCT
>PVKC010006037.1:0-32061 GCA_004027635.1 Crocidura indochinensis | reverse complement strand
AAAGAAAGAAAGAAAGAAAGAAAGAAAGAAAGAAAGAAAGAAAGAAAGATAGGAGGAAGGGAGGGAAGGAAGGAAGGAAGGAAAGAAAAAAGAAAGAAAAAGAGAAAGAGAAAAAAGAAAGTAAAACTGTAACGTACAACCCATGTCCAAGGTTTCTAGTATGCAGATTTTAGGTTCCAGAATATATCAACTCTTCTTTAAAATTTCGGCCTGAAATTGCCTGTAGTTTTTTACTTGCCAACCCTCAGTTGCATGAACAACTATTCTTTTAAAACTCATTTTCTCTTCCTCCCTTTCTTTCTTCCTTTCTTTTCTTTATTTCTTCTTCCCTCCCTCACCCCTTCCTTCCTTCCTTTTTCTTCTGGGAGAAGTAACCAGAAATATTTTGTGTACAGGCTGATGTAGAGATAAGAAAGAAAATATTTCATGCTGAGACCCAGATGTCTGGAGCACAGAACTTTTCTTCTTTCCCCTCTGTACTGCCCTGCCTTAATCCTCTCCCCTGGTAGAACGACCAAGTCCTCCCAAAGTTTCCATGGGAATTTATTCTGATTCAAAGAAAGCAAAGCAGTCATGCAGTGGCTTTTCTCTTAACATTCCATATATCTTTAGCACCCATTGCAATAAAATATTTGTGTTTTTTTTTATAAACCCTTTTCATCATTTCTCATTTCTTTTAGTAGCAAGGGTATTTCCAGTCTCTTAACAGACCTGCCGAAAAGCTTACTTTCTGTGGGTTTCTGTATTTAGACAGCATGGTCTCTTGGGGCCTTCCAAGGGGAGTAGAGAGATGGGCAGCTTGACTGCAGATTCCTCCATCTTGGGGAAAACACATCTTCCTACCTGGAAGCCTCTCTGACATTTTTCCTGGTGTCTTTGACCTCCAGATTCTCATTGTGAACCTCTTAGCAAACTTATACACAGAATTTCTGCATAACAGTGTAGAAAAATGGCTCAGTACTTGCAATTGTATCTAAGTCATGAAATCCATTCCCAGAAAAGGTTACATTTTTGGGATGAGCACAGGATTGGGATAAAGATTTTGCAGATGGTCAAAGGAAGATACATTGAATGTCTAAAACTCCTTTCATCTTTATAGGAGATAAATAAGGGAATTAAGTTCTTCAGGTACAAGACAAAGTTTCCATGCATAGAAAAACCCCAAGTTAAATAGTAGAAGCTGACATTTTTATACCACTTTAGAATTAAGTGTTTTATGCTAAAAATTTTTATAATTCAAAATTCAGTATTTCTAAAACTATTAAAGTATACCTATGATGTTCTGAGTGAGATATACATTTAGTATATTTTCCAGTAAAGTGGCCTGAAAGCTTGCTGATAGAGAGGAACAATACAAAGAGAAGCATCCTCAGACTTCTCAAAGTGAACTTCTCTGGCTTCTAGAATATGTTGCAATTCCTTGTTCATCTCCCCCAGAGCCAGAGGGACCAGATCCCTCTGATGGGCTGGACAGGGTAACCAGGTGCTTCTAAACTGAAATTTGAGGGCTATAGTCTGCAGGATTGTGTAAATGTCAAAGAATGAACATAAGGACCAAAGAGATATTAACTGTAGGGTATGATGTTTGTCTTGCATGCAGATGACTCAGGTTCAACTCCCCTGAATCCCACCAGAAATGATCCCTGAGCACAGAGCTAGGAGTAAACTCTAAACACCTCCAGGTATAGGCAAACTAAATTCCTCTTCCACCCACCCTCCAAAAAAGTTACATAAAGTTCCTTAAGGTGGTAGGGAAAGTTTTCATAAATTAGGCAGAGAATTCTAAGTAAAGTAGGAGTGGTGGGGTTAAATAGTCATTTTGAAAGAACTAACACAATCACAAATGGAAGAGGACATTGTAATGGTAGGTATGGTATTAGAATGTGGAATGTTGTGTGCATACATGAAACCCTATCATCAATAGTATTATTAATTCACAGTACTTAAAAAATAGGAAAAGATACCTCAAAAGATAAAAATGACCATTACTAAATTCATACTGGAACACCAAAGAAATTACCCAAGGCCTCAGCCCAGCTATAGTGTAGCCAAACTGAATAAAAGGTACCTTTAGTCACTGGACTGTATGTGGAAGTCTTTCAGTGAAAAAAAACTGTTTTTGCACAGCCCAAAGCTAGTCCAGAGGATAAGGTACTTGCTTTGCATGTGGTTGACTCAGTTTTGATCCCCCCAACATCACATATTGTTCCCTCAAACACTGCCAAGAGTAAGTCCTGAGTGAAGAGGCAGAAGTAATCCCTGAGTATATTTGGGTGTAATCCCCAAACAAACAAACAAACAAAAAAATCATTGCTGCTGCAACCCACAGCTAAAGGGCTACTAACAGCACTGAGGAACTGTTAGGGCAGCTTTGCCACTTGTCTGTCATCAGCAGTCTTCTTTCCAACACAACTAAGAGAAAGTAGACGATCAGAGAGCAGGCAGAACTCACCTGTGGTGCTGAATCCATTCCCAGAATCCATTCTCACCACTTTGTACATCCAATGAGAGAGAATGTCAGTAGCTACCCTCTGGGCAAACCTACTTTATCTGAGCACATCCCCACCACTGTTAGCCTTGACCTCATTAAAGCATCTCTGAACAGATGTTTGTGCCCTGACAAGACAACATCTCTAACAACCTAGGCTTGTTTAAAGCCCCAAGTTCTTCCCATCCCACTGAATTCTGTTCTTCTGCATTCCTTCTTTGAGGCTCCCCCTCTTATAACTACCTTCTCATAACTTCTTATAACTACCCAGTCTCTTCCTCCATGAAGATATCATGGATATTTTTTGTCCAGGTAGACTGATGATGTTTCCAATCTTTTATGGTTTACTTTATGCTTCTAATTACTTTATATAGATGTCATATATTTATTAAATAGATATACTTAATATTAAATATGTAACAATGTGTCATATTTAGATGATTATATGATTACATAAAATGTTAAGCATAGCATACAAAATACAAGGTTTACAAATATAGGTAATATTTAATCTATAGTTTATAATAAATATATTAAATATATTACATACTATATTGAATTTTATTTATATTATACTAATGTCTACTACATTAAATGTTTATTTTAATTTTATGTATATATAATTGGTTAAAGGCTTATGGAATTTCAGGGGTTTGACTTTATACCTCTATTTGAGTATGAGACTCACCATAACTACCACCAAAGGTCAGTGTCTTTCCACCACCAAAAAGAGCCCTTTAGTTCATTCCTCCCTACTTTTACCTTTTTCTTTCCCTTTGGTAATCATAGTTTTCATGAAATCTAAAAGATTTTATGTGTTTGTTTCTACAATTTTAGGCTTTAAATTATTCTGCATATAAATAAAACTATGCGTTTTTCATTTCACCATATCTTATAAATGTACTTTTCTGGATCTTCTCTAAATTTTTATTTTTACCACACTTCCTTAAGATTAGAGACTACATGTATTTCTTTAAGAAATACTTACTGAGAATGCTAATTTATTACACAAAATTATGACAGAAGGGGATGCTTTGCCCTGTCTTATTACATTCTAGGTATGTATGTATTGAAGAAGATGGGGAATGAAACTCATAAATGAAAAAAATATATATCATGTTGATGGTAAAAGGTGTCAGTAGGAAAACTAAAATAGGGATAAGGAGTATTGATTGGGATGATTATTATGACATATAGCAGAATGAATAAATTCTAATTTATTAGAATTCTAATTCTAATTCCTAATATAGAATGCCTAATTCCTAATATAGAAATCTATGAACATGTGGCAGTATATAATAAAGGGAATTTTAGGATGTGATTAAACTAAGAATTTTTAGGTAATAAAATTATCCTGTAATACTGGAGTAAATTATTTAAAGAGTGCATATAAAAGGAGACAGGAGCAGATTTGATGATAGAAGCAAGAGGAGTAATGTAAGAAATAGAGCATGAGCTTAGGAATGTGGGCAGTCTCTGGAAACTGGAAAAGATTTAAAAAAACAATAGATTCTCTCCCGAAGCTTTGGTCACCACCTTTATTTTAGACTTCTAAAATGTAGTACTGTAATATCACTTTACGTTGTTTTAGGCCACTAAATTTGTAGTAAATAGTCACAATGCAAAAGAAAATAGTACAGCTCTCTAAGAAGATCTTATATAAGAAGATTTGCTTATCAGTAAGGTAAGAGAATATGAAAGCAAATATTTGATAAAGTGAATAAGGGAGCTAGAGATGAATACATCTGAAGAAGAGAATTTTTAGTAATTTGTTTAATAGCATGTTTAATATAGTCAAGGAAAAGCAGAGAAACTTGCATGGCTGAAGTGGAATGAATATAGATAAAAATTAGGTTTGAGAAGAACAAAGGTCTTGCTGGCCATAATTGGGACTTTTCATTTGACTATAAGTGAGATTTTTATTTTTATTTTTTTTGGCCACACCTAGTGACGCTGAGGGGTTTCTCCTGGCTATGCACTTAGAAATCACTCCTGGCTTGGGGACCATATGGGATGCGGGGGGATAGAACTGCGGTCCATCCTAGGTTAGCACGTGCAAGGCAAATGCCCTAGCGCTTGCACTACTGCTCTGGCCCCATAAGTGAAATTTTTAAAAAGTTAGATGTGATCAATATTTAAAATTTATTCTGGCTAATAAATTGAGAGTACACAGCTGAGGACAAAGACAGACCATGGAAGACTTCTGCAGTTAGGCGACTTCTGCAATACTCTGAACCAGAGCTGAAGTGAAATTTAACCAGATAACAAGATGTAATCAGATTCAAACTTTATTTTGGGAGGTATAGCTAAGAGAATTGGTCAATGCATGGACTGATTGAGGTGTATGAGAAAAACCTTATTCAAGAGGCTCCAAGCTTCATGGTCCAAGCAGATGGAAAGTGGGGTTACCATGTAGTAAATAAGGAGAAATATTCTGTGGGATACAGAGGAAAATTAGAGTTCCATTTTGCATATATTAAGTTTAAGAAACCTCTGGCCACTGAAGTAAACACGTTGAATAAGTAGCTAGCTATAGGAGGCTAGCACTTAGGGAAGGCGATCTAGGCTAAATATTTGGAGTCAAGTAAAGAAGCAGTACACTAAAAAGCAATCTGGATGTGATTACTGAGGAGTAAGCAAGGAAAACAAACTATCTATGGACTAAGGCCAGGGGCTCAAGTGAGATAGATGGGTTAGAGATGAAGAAGCAGGGGAGAAGCCTGAGAAAGGTCAGCCAAAGAAGAAAGGGGTTTCAGGAAGTTCATTCAAGTCACTGTTTTTCACAGCCAACTGCAGCTCTCGGTCCAGTACCTCAATTTAACAAGTATTCATTATGTGCCAGACTGTAAGGCACACATGTTTTACGTCCTGGTCAGTTAATCCCTTCAACAACTCTCCAAGGCAAGTAATATCTTTGACCATTTCACAGAGTTAAAGTGAGATTAAAGGGTTAAGTCCTAAGACTAGAAAGGGGTGAGGGTGGGCTAAAATTAAACATAAGCAGACTGATTCCAGTACCTATTTTTTTTAACTATGAGATAATGTTTCAGAGAAAAAAATATTGTTAAAAAATGAAACAATGACCAGTTCAAAATAAACAAGTGACCTGCTGCTGGTTTCCTCAATCATTTTTCCTCTCCAGTCTCTCCAACTCTGGCACCCTTCATCTCTTTTCCTTCCTAACTGCTTGTAAATCATTTCATCCATGGAGAGTTTCAACGGACAAGTTTGGTCAGTCGTCTACCTCTCAGGGAACACAGGGAAGTCCCTGGCTTGATACAGTGGGACTGGAAGGGCTAGCATTAAGTGAACTAGTTAATCTAAGTGATTATTTACACAGAGGAAAAATAGATAATGGGATAATAGGAGTGGGAGATAGCAGCAGATGAAAGGAAGCCCCCTGAGTGGCACAGAGCTCTTTGCCCTATGCCTACGTCTAGACAGGCAGCTGAGATCCCAGCCACAGGCACATGGTTCTTGCCAAAGACTAAGGAAAACACAGAGGAGAGGGAGCCACTAGAGTATAATCCTAGGGAGGGTCAGCAACACAGTACAGAGTAGCAAGACTCAGAATGAGGACATAGGTGACAGGGCACCAGCTGCAGATTTCAGACCAGGAACACACAAATACTGAGTAGGGAAATAGTGCAGTGAAAAGACCGAATCATCGTATACTGGAGGTGACAGAAAGTGCGAGACAAGGTGAGTGTTGTCATACAAAGTACCCAGAACCAGATACTGAGACAATAAACTTGTAACTTCTTAAGATTCTGAGTTTTGTCTGAAAATTGGGCTAAATGGTTGATTCATAACTACACAATGTTTGTGACAGAGAACATTAGATCAATTCCAGTATTAAAAAAATTTGTTGTGGGGCCCGGGAGATAGCATGGAGGTAAGGCGTTTGCCTTTCATGCAAAAGGTCATCGGTTCGAATCCCAGTGCCCCATATGGTCCTCCGTGCCTGTCAGAAGCAATTTCTGAGCATGGAGCCAGGAGTAACTCCTGAGCGCTGCCGGGTGTGACCCAAAAACAAACAAACAAAAAAAAAAAAAACAAAAAATTTGTTGTGTTTCCCAGCTCAGTGAGTCTAAACAATAACACAGAAGGCTTAGTTAGCACCAACCACAGTCCAGTAAATCCTTAGACAATGACTTCAGTAACGCTATTGAGAGATATAACAATTATTATAAATTGACTCGATTGACCTAAGTTTTGATGATTCCATTTGCCTTTGTGTTGTCACAAACAATATGAAGTAAATTTGTTTGTGCCTGCAAGAGGGTGGTGGGTGGGAAACTGGGGGCATTGGTGGAGGGAAGTCACGCTGGTGGTGTGATTGGTGTGTGAAAACTCAATGTTTAAAACAAATGTATTATGAATAACTTGGTAGATCATGATAATGTAAGAACTGTTTTAATTTTGTGGTATTTTTCATTTTGTATTGTTCTTGATCCCTGAAAACTTATTTACAGATTTAGTTAGCCCCAGGTCAGGAAAGTGATTTATAATTCAAAGGAAATAAATTCCACTCCCCACACCTTCTAAACCAACTTTGTTTTGTTTTTAGGCCACACCTAGAGAGTCTCAGGATTTACTCCTGGCTTACTCTTGGCTATGCAATCAGGAATTAAACCTGGCAGTGCTTGGTGGCCATATTTCATACCAGGGATTAAACCTGGGTCAGCTGTGTACAAGGTACCCGATATTCTACTGTCCTCCAGCTCCCCCAAACAACATTTTTACTGAGGTCAAGACCCAATAAAGTATTTTTTGGTGTTTCATTAGCCACCATCTTCATCAATTATTTAAAAAATGCAAATATCTTCCAAATATCCTCACTATCACCACCACCTGTGACGCATAAGTCACACTCAAAACCAAGGATATAAGTAGACTATTTGGGTGGGTTTTTTTTTTTTGTTTTATTTTTTTTTGGTTTTTGGTTTTTGGGTCACACCCGGCAGTGCTCAGGGGTTACTCCTGGCTCCATGCTCAGAAATTGCTCCTGGCAGGCACGGGGGACCATATGGGGCACCGGGATTCGAACCGATGACCTTTTGCATGAAAGGCAAATGCCTTACCTCCATGCTATCTCCCGGGCCCCTATTTGGGTGGTTTTTAAGTGTCCTTGCCTTCTGAGCACAGAACCATATACAAATGTTTATTTATATGTAGTCTGCAATTTTATTTTATTTCCTATATAACTTCACATGTTCTAAGATAATATTGCCTTCACAAATTATCAGTAATGTCCATTATTCTGGGGTGGGTGTCCTTAGAAAGCAGTGTCCTGGGAAGAAACAGTACATCTTCTAGGAAGACAGCAGGGGGAGTCACTTCTCTCTAGTGTTTCAATTTTTCTTAGTTCATGCCTGGATATAAGAATCATTCTGCATTTTCGGCAATATACATTCGGCGGGCCTTCCAGCACCGCATATTTTCCCTTGTCTTTCTCAAATCTGGGTGAGGAGTGAAAATATTAAAAATATTAAACATACAATATGTTTCCTGTGAGTCCATAGTACATACTGAAGAAAAACTGGTGACTAAAACAGAAACACAAAAGTTAATTCAAATTCACTCCCATATTTTCCAATTAGATTTTTGTTTGGTGTTGATTTTTGGTTTGGGGGTCATATTCACAGCTTATTCCTGGTTCTGTTCTTAGGGATTGCTCCTGATGGTGCTTGGGGATCATTTGCAGTGCTGGGGTTTGTGGCAAAGTAGGACCTTACCCGTTGAATTATTTCGGGCCCACCTTTTTTTCTTTCTTTTTCTTTGACTCACTTTTAAAGATTTTTGTGGAATCAGGTATCCTCTCTGCTACTACATATGGTCTCTAGAACACCGCAAGGAGTGCAGAGGAGGAAGTAAGCACTGAGCACAGCCCAGTCCTGAGTTGACCCAGGAACTTAAAAAAAAATTTTTTTTTTTCTTGTGAAGCAGAAGAGTTCTCTAGATTGGAATGCTGTTATGCCCACTGGAAAAGAACAAAAGTAAATTCTTACAAATCATTTCAAGCTTGCAGGTTTTCCAGTAAAATCCCTGAATGGGTTGCTCAGTGTGATTTCCCTCTAAAGCTTCTAAAACTGTTTTATTTTTCTTCTTTCTGCCATTACCTAGAAAGAAAACTGCATCCAAGTAGAAAGTCCTTTAGCAGGCGTATGTCTAAAATAGATATATCCTTAAACACAGAGCAAATCTCTATGTCTACAATTTTCTTTTAAACAATGATAAAAACTAAAAGAAAGCTCCTCTTCAAGGTTGATAAAGAATGCCATTAAAAAAAAAAACAGCATAAGACAGGGACCATGACTGTTCTATAAAATCATCATCATTATTTGCAAGACAATAGATCGAAAAAGCAATAAAGCTACAAGTTAATTGGGTGACATTTTGAGTGCCCAAGAGTACTGGGAAATGTTTTTTTTTTTAATAATTGGAGGGAAATTTAGTAGATAAAAAGGCAACTTCGTTATCAGTTGTCAGTTATTACAGTTTGGCTTGATACAGATTGGGGTTTTGCTGTTAAGATTGCCTGCTACATGTTTTTTTTTTAATTAACGTGCACCATGCATTCGTGTGCTTTCTGTTATGACAGATGCCTCAAAACCATGTATGTTTACTACATCGCAGGAAACATGGTTTGCCTTAGGACAGCCACGGAATTTAAAAATGAAAAGAGGCAGCATCAAGATTTCCAAAAAGGGAAACAGAGTGACCTTTGGGATTGGCTGGTGGCGACTCTTGTCCTGCGCCCTCTCCAGCTTCCTAAATCCATCCAGAAGAGCGCCAGGGACCCTCGCAGGCAGGCGGCAGCCGGGGCCGCAGCAGACGCGCTTTTGATCTTTTCTGGGCATTGGCGGTCTCGCCACACCCCAGGGCTGGCTGGCACAGGGCTCGCTCGGCCTCGGCCAGCTGGAGCCAGACCTTTGACTTTATTTGGTTTCACCACGCGCTAAGGCGCCCGGAGAACGCGGTAGCGGCGGCGCATGCGCAACCTCGCGTTCTCGCATTCCGCGCTCCCCCCCACCCCGGGGAAGGCGGGCAGGGGCGCGCGGGGGATTAAGCTCGGCCCGGCCGTGGCTTCCCTCTAATTATAGCTACGGCAGCTGGCGCGCTGGCTGCACACGGGGCTCGCGGGACAGGCACGGCGGGAGGGGGACAGGAGGGCGAGCCCGCCGCCAAGGTTTCCGGGCCTAGGCCCCGCCCACCGCGCTGCCGCCACGCCCCCCGGGGTCGCGCGGCTCCATGTGTTGAGCCCAGCGCAAGGGAGGGGGGAAGGTTGCTGAGGGGCCGGAGCGGTGGCACAAGCGGTAAGGCGTCTGCCTTGCACGCACTAGCCCAGGACGGACCGTGGTTCGATCCCCCAGCGTCACATATGGTCCCCCTAAGCCAGGAGCGATTTCTGAGCACATAGCCAGGAGTAATCCCTGAGGGTCATTAGGTGTGGCCCAAAAACCAGAAGGAAAAAAAAAGGCTGCTGAGACCTCACTGCTATGGACTTGCCAGGTTGGGTGGCCAGGAAGAAGTTCTAGAATAAAATAAAATGAGAAGGGCACAGGGCCGAGTGCCATGCTAGAAGCCACAGCAAGTTGGTGTCCTCCTGGGCAGGAGAGTGGAGAGTAAGGGAGTTGCTCTCCTCCCCTTGACTTTTACACCCCTGGAGTCAACAGAACTTGGCAGGGTTGGCGGGCTCTTTTCTTTTATCAAATGCTGTTCCAAGCGACAATAAAAATTTACTTTTTTTTGTTTTTAAAGGGAAAACGCATTATTTGATTATTCTAATCAAGGCATTTCCAATATTTCCCCTTCCCCCCTCCCACTTATATCATTTGAGCCCCTTTCTAGTGAAATAGCTAACTTCCTGCTGGCCATAAAGAATGATCTTAATTGAAGAAAGCTCTTGGGCTAATTAAGGGCTGTTCCTATGTCAAAATCCTGTTGAAGTTTTGGACATGACTTCTACAAAGAGACTTAATTCTCCATAAAAGAATTTAACCTTAGCTATACCTTCCAATCTTCTGGACAGAAACCAATTCATGGTTAACTTGTCAGCGTATGTTCTTCACCAACCATATTCATTCCTTACCTGTGGCATTGACTTTAAGCTGCCCCAGAAAGCTAGAGGTCTAAATACTTAGTTGTTCAAAGCTTCAAATGATGTGACATTTTTTTGGGTGGGGGGAATCACACCTGGTGACACTCAGGTAACGATTCTGGCCTATGAGATCAACAATCGCTCCTGGCTTAAGGAACCATATGGGACACCAGGAAATCACTCGAACCTCCGTCAATCCTCGGTTAGCCATGTGCAAGACTAAAGCCCTACTGCTGCACCACTGTTCCGGCCCCACGATGTGACTTCTTAATAGGTTTAAATAATAGTACCAGCAACCCATGTAGTGCTTAAGAAAACAGTATACTAAAACTTCCCTGATAACTGTGAAATTCCGATTTTGGTGTATGTGGGATGCAATAAATATTGCTAATTTAATTGCTGTTCGAAGGTAGGAATAACAAAATAGGATAAGAGCCTTTTTTAGCTCGAGAAGCACAGAACAGAGTCTTTCTGTTTTGCAAGTTCAGTCTCAGGTTTTGAAGAACACACAGAAGGCTCAATGCCAGGACTTGTGTATAAAGAAATGCTGATTTATTCAAACCCAGACAATTCCTACCATATTTTCTGTAGAACTCATATATGTAGTAAATATTTTTAAAATCATAGCATAAAATTAGATAAAACAGTAATTGGAAGCTCACCTTTCATGAAATTTCCATGTTATGTAAACTCCTAGCTCCAGTGAAATACTGAGTCTAGATTTTTCCTAGAAATAAACACATTTACTGTTCAAAATATTCTATTTGAACTCTCATCTGAAATGTTTAAAAGGTGAATGTGATGATGGCCTAAAGATATTTACTGAAGCTACTACATGAGTACCTACACAGGATACTTAATGACAGACTTGGTAGTATAAGATGTCTTTCTCCTCAGAAGTATCTTGATGTTGTAACTGTTGGCAATGATTTGAAGAATGAACTAGTGTAAATGATAGGATCTAGGGACTATATATTTCATTTCTCCAAAAATATAAGCCCTTATTTAGAAACATCTAAATGAGGCATTATTACTCTACAAAGGATCCATATCTCAGCAACAGAGTTGCTGGAAAAGGATCTTTAAATCTAATGCAATTTAATTTCTAAAGCCCATTCCCAGGGTGAGTTCAACCAGCACACTAATGCTTCCAATTTAAACTAAGAATCCTCCAGTCTCCAGACTTTGCCAGATCAAGGATACAATCAACTCCCAGAAAATTTTTCATGACTGATTTTGTGATAAACTTTATGTACCTGACATCCTGTTATTAAACTGTTACTGAATTTTAAAGAACCATTTAACACTTTTTTTGAGATGTTACAAAAGTTATAGTACTGCTTATTAGGATTGTTTAAGATCTTGTTTTTCAGATTCTGTTAAGTTTTAAAACCCAGTTTCCAAATTGTCCTAAGAATCTGACTTGTGATAGACTTTTCGCCCTAAAATATATTTTCTTGTTCAGATTGTTTTTATACTGCTGTCATATACAAAACATGATCTGTGATAGTCAATGTAAATATTCTATTAAGTTGTACCTCAAAAGGAAAGCTTTTAAACCATGCATTTAAAATCAAGTCGTGTTAACACGAGCAAGGTCAGAAACTGCCGGGTTACAAGAGTTGTGGTCCAATTAGGTAAACAGGGATAGTGTATATATCCTTAATTATGGGTTTATCTGGAGATTGAGAAACCCATAATCCATAAATCCAGTTACTTTCCATCTTCCAACCTCTTAATACACGTTTTGCCCTTTTTGCCTTGTAAATTACTCCTAGGGGCTTACCTTTGAAGAAAATATAGGATATCTATAGATAGATCAAATATTTTATAAGCTGGGATGTGACACCCATAACTTCTTATTGTAATCAATTTTATTATAATATTACTGCTGCTAAAAGCCTAATCATGGCACTGAAGGAGTTAATAGTATCCTACCCCTCCTTCTAGAACCCCAGATGATGATGATGATGGGTCAATGTATTCCATTCAGTGATGCCTCTGACCTTGGTCCCTAAGGGAGAAAAAGCATGTCTAACACTGTTCCCAAGAAAATGTAAGCAAATAAGTATGACTCAGGACTTCTAGTAGCTTACCAAAACCAACATTTTTCTGAATGATTCGTTATACCCTTTGGAATCAAGAAGAAAAAAATTTTTTTCTTCACTAACCAAATAGAACTGCCTATAAATCTTATGCAAAACAACTTTTGAGTAATGAAGAACTTAAAAGTCTAGTATTTAAAAGGAGTTTCATATTTTCCCTTTAACTTTTTCTCCCTTCAGGGAATAAACAAAAGACTTCTGCCACATCAAAATCTTTGTTTTAAGCTAAAGATTTAATGCAATCATTAGTTTACTTTAGGAGGAGCTTTTGAAATTTTCAAAGTGACTTCTGCAAGCTACACTATTTTAAATGACACTAAATATAAAATTTAGAACTTTAAGGAAAATATATGAAAACATTTTTAGCCTACTGAAACATTACATTGTGCACAAAAATCTGTAATTAAGACTATTAATTAGTTGATGATGGTCCTAGTCAGGCTACTAGTAAAATTTACTAAGAGTGATGGGTACTCCAAATTACCAAACAACCCCTACCAAAAACGTTACTCTAAGCATTTTATTTAATTTTATGTACCTTTGTCTATCCTATCCTCATAGTCTTTGTAAGTTTCATTTCTTTCCACAGATAAGTCTGTCAAGCTATTGAACTATAAAAATTATAGAAGCTGCAAACATCTAGGGCATTTCTTATGTATCTCATAGCTACCTTTAATCTCCATTTATAAACTTAGGTTTCAGGACATCTGTAAAATTTGCATATGGCTTTGTGACCTTATTACAAAGCTTTCTAGATAACAGTAGGGTTTGGGTTTGTTTTTGTTTGTTTTTTTTCCCTTCTAATGTCTTCAATGCGTTTCTCATGGCCCAGCATGGCTGTTTTATTCCAAAACTTTCTGAAGAGCTCTCTCTTGACAGTCTTTCCATGCCGTCATTTTCTTCTTATTCTAATCTACTATTGCAGAATGGATGGCTCTACTGCAAGCTGAAAAATAAACAAGTGCTTTCTGGCTGTACTTTGTTCAGCCTTTCTCTTTATCTATTTCCCCTATCATGTTGCCCTTTCCCCAGTCCCTAGCATTTTATTTTTTTACCATCAATTGCCCTTTTATTTTAGCTCCTGTTCTTTTCCTGCAATTCCAGTCAAACCCTAATCCCACACATTTTCAGTCAAATTGCCATTAGAGATTAAACAAGTTATTCTAAGCTTACTTTAAAAAATTCAAAAAGGCCTGAGAAAATGTTCAGTGCTCCCAATTTTATTTTTATTTAATGCTAAAAGTAAAGAAAAAAGTACTATAAATCTGACAAATAACAGAATGCAGGTGATATTTCCATAGCGTGATTTTAAAATATAATAATATTGATATGAGATTACACTCACTTCAGTTGACATGAGTTTCATCATATATAGAAAAAGTATCACCTTCAACTTAAAAAAAAAAAAATAAAAGGTGGCACATGTTTAAAATACTTGGTGGCCAAAGAAGGAGGAAGGTATACAATAGAAGTTGTAAACCATGTGTACATTCTCATAATTTTTAATGTGAGGCCACATGTAAGAGAGTACAACTGTTAAATTCTATAAATTGTTAAAGCAAAAAAGGGAAAGCCTCAACACCCCATCCCCTAATATTCTGAGTATTAAAAGCACAGCTGAAATGTTAGGATTTGAAATCTGATACTGCCCATATACAGTAAGTAGCTTTCTGACATTTTTATCCAACTGTGGAGAATCTCTGCACTGTCATTAGATACAGCAAAAAGATCAAAACCATGTCACAATGTTAACTTTAAAATACCCAGATCAGCATTTTCTAGCTGCAAGTCTTTTACAAAGGCCACTCAAGGACCAGTCATACAGTCATACTAATGCAGATCTTATAACAGTATCAACCTCAAAAGATGGCCCTTATAAGTTTCACACTCCTCCCACTTAAAATATCGCAGAGAAACCATAGTTGGTTGTCTTTTCCACAGCTGGATAGACATTCAAAATATCAGAACGGTTCTTTATTAGTTTTTTGTTTTGGAAAAGCTTATCTGTATTAAGACAGCAAAACATACAGATAGCTACTACAAATTAGGTCAAATGACTGATCAACTTGTATTCTATGAGGTCAAACTCCAGTTTATAATAAAGTGCCTAGATACACATTTACACAACCGACCGTAACAGATGAGTTCTTTACAAACGTTTTTTTATGAGCATGTAAAATTGACTGTTTCTGCATGTGTGCATTTACATAAGAGAAACCAGTCTGATCTGAGTCATAGATATTCCAATTTAAAAAAGTGTAACAACAAACTGGTTAATCATGCAAGTCTGTTTGTAATATAACATGACCAGTAACATGAATTGCACAGCATTAATATAGGTGCACTCATTAAAAACACTACGGAAAAAATACTGTATTTGGTGCAGTATCTGATTTTCAAGTGTTAATTACTCAACCATTAAAAATATTTGAGCATATTAAAAAAAAAAAAACTAAAAAGGAATCCAAAGTGGGTTAACAATCTGTTTTCTACTTTAAATGGAAGTTGTGAATGATACACTTGAGGTGTAGAGATTGAAGTCATGATTCAACCTAATTATGGGGCAAAGTTACAAACACCTGAATATAAAAGGTTAATTTAAAATAGTGTTCCTGTCCATGTTAAATCAAACCGGCACAAAAGATAAACCAATATCACTGTGAGACAACTATTTCTAATAACCGATGAATTTATTGGTTTAAAAATTATTTTACTGATGCAAAATAGTGATCCAAAGAAATTAGTTTACAAAAGGCTTCTACTAAGAGTTTTGAGAGGTGGGGCCTATTATGTAAAACCCTGTCATTTGTACTAGTTAATCATTTTTCCCAGAAAAAAAACAGTATTATTCACTTGGTATTTCAAACACATGTAAGAAGGAAATTATAGGTTTCCTCCACCCCCATCGGGCTGTCACTGATATGCCCATGGGCAGTCCTGGCAGCACCATGCCTTGTTACTGTCATTGTACCATACTGTATTTAGCACTCACTAGAAACAGAATGTAGGTGATAGTATCAACAGCAATAGCACTACAGGTAAGTGATTAAAAAAACAAACAAACAAACAAACAAAAAAATCCCCAAAAAGACAAAACAGAAATAAAACCAATCCCGCAATCTCCAAAATCACCTGGACTGTAACTTCTCTGGTGACTCTTCAAAGGAAAAGACAACAGTTCTAGGATATTTAAAAGGGGGAAGTGGCACTGCAGAGCCCAGCTCTGTTCAAAGATGGCAGTACCATCTTAAAGACACCACTATGCATTTATCACTGCCTTTCTTCACTGAATTGCATATTATGTAACCAACTAGCATGCAGCATTTGTAATCTTTTACAACTGATCACGTGAGTAGTGAACAGTGGTCAACTTTCTCCTAAAAAAAGAAAAAAAAAGCCCCTCCCCCCCACCACAAAATCCTGAAAATCTCAGCAGCAACTCTCAGGCAGTCATCAATAATCCCAGGAATTCAACTTGAAAAACAAAACAAAGACAAAGACAAAGATTCAAAATCAATTTTCCTGTTACTCTAAGAGGACAATGTTTTGGGATCAACTTGGTGATATTCCCTAGTGGCATGCCCACTTCACAACAGTGCCCCTTTCGCTCATTTCCTTTCCTTCTTCACCAATTGGCTTCCAGCCTGAGAAAGGAGCCAGCAATAAGGAATAACAGACAGTAAGGCAATCTTACAATGTCAGAAAATGTATTTGGCTTTTTTTTTCTTTTTAAAATAAGTGCATACAAATACAGCTAGAAGCATTTCTGATTTGCCAAGTGCTCTAAAAAAGCAGCGCAAGTCACAGCCTACATAGAAGGGTAACTGTCACCAGGAAAATAAAGCACAAAGATATGCTAATAACATTAACAAAAGAAGAAAATGCCTTTATAAGTACATACCTTTTGTTGTCAAAAAATATAGAAACACAATGTATTCAAAAAAATCAAAATTATACAGCCATGTTTATGAAGTCTACATTTCCCTTGTCTTGGATATATATATATTTATATATATATATATATGAAGATATATATATATATATATACACAATTCAAGCAGTTTTAGTTAAGGGTAACCATTGGGTTTTTCTGAAACCGAAAAGTCACGAGTCTCTCTCTTTTTTCACTTTCACATCTCCAGCAAGGATGGTGGCAATTTCCCCTTGCATAAAGGCCCAGGGGACATTGGAGCCCACCAGAGGGCATTTTTCCCCACTGGGACAATAGACCTCTCCACTCGCTCCCTGCTGTTTGATGCTTTGTCTGGAGCAAGGGAAGCAGAACTTGTGCGAAGGGACAGACGGGCACTGCACAAAGTGGGTGTCCTCCAACCGCTCGTGGCAGAGGGTACAGCACAAGGGGGCACTGGCTGCCAGAGAGGAGTCCGGGAGGCTGGCAGGGTGCACGGACTCCAGTCCTCCAGTGCTGCCTGCCCCTTGGCCCCCAACCTCTCTGGGGCCCAGCCGTCTTTGGTTCATAGAGGATGGAGAAGGTGGACTGCTGCTATTCCTCCTGGTAGTGGAGTGAACCTGATTGGCATCTTTCGAGGAATGACTGCCCCCTGCATTGTCTGCTACTAAGATCAGGGCTGCCATGGGAGACTGTCCATTCTGGGCCGCTTCAGGGGGTGTGGTCCGGTTGGAATGAGGGGAGGCAGTGGGTGGTGGTGGAGACACAAAAGAAGACGTGGGCGTAATGGGGATCTTGAGCCCCTCCGTGGAAGTGGACAGCCAGGGCTGTGTCTCTCCATTGATCTTAGGAGGGGCAATTTCACCTTCAGGTTCCGGTGAAGGCTTCCTTTTCCTCGCTGTTCTTGCTACTAGGGAAGAAGAGAAAGAAAAAACGGGGGGGAGGGGAAGAAATAAGTAAATAAGCACATTTGAAAACGATCTTTTGTTTACTAACGAAATTCATTCAAAATTTTCTATTCTATAAACATCCCCTGAGTTTAGAGTCCACGTGCAACTGCAAACACTTAAGCCTTAGGAGCCCCTTTAAAAACAGTACACCGATTTTGAGAGCGGCAGGGATAGAAATGCCTGTATATATGTATATACATGTGCAGGCACGTATGCAAGCTGTCCCGTTCTGTTCGGTTCCCATGAATGCCAAAGTCCCTCAACAGGTTAAAAGGTGACGGGTGCCCTCATGCTTCCAAGCAAGAATGTGCTGGGAAAGGAAAACCCTGTGTCAGAGGCGGCCGGATCAGCCTGGTGTGACTCATCTCTGTTATGCTGCTTCAGCACATGAACACGTTGCCACTCAGCGGTGGTTCCGCCTCGGGCAGATCAGGAAGTGGGGTGTTTGTTGTTTCTGCGCTGGGGGTGGGGGGGGGCAAGGTGAACGCAAAATGCACCCCTCTCCTCCTGGGTGCTCCACTGGGCTTCCCCACCCCCTGTGCCCTGCAGCCCCCGGCTCCACGGCCGCCCCTACCTGCTTTCGACCCGTTGGCCCCGTTGGCCTCGAAACCCAGCAACCTGCCTGCAGTCAGGGCCGGCTCCTTCTTGAACTTGCTCTCGAAGGCGCCCGAGTGGCCGTGCTGGTGCAGCGCCAGCAGCGTGTCGCGCACGGTCTTGGGCCGGTTGACCCAGTCCTGCTCGGCGGGCGGCCCGCGGCCTTTGCCCGCGCCCTCGGCGGCGGCGGCCAGCTCGGAAGCCCCGGGCGCGTCGGCGGGGCCGCGGTGCGACTGCGACTGCGACGAGGACGACGGCGGCGGCGGCGGCTTCTCCTTGGCCGCGGCCTCGCGCGGCTCGTGCTCCGCCGCCGCGCCGCTCGACACGGACGCGGGCCGCTTGTGCGCGCCCAGCTCGCCGGCCGCGGCCCCGGACACCGACACGGACACGGCGGCGGCCAGCGAGGCGGCGCGGCCGCCGAGGCCCAGCGCGGCGGGCAGCGGCGCGGCCGAGCCGTTCATGAGCGGCACCAGGGTGGGCGGCACGGCGTGGGCGCGCCGCGGGTTGGGGCTCTGGCGGTTGAGCTCGGGCGGCTCCTCCAGCTTGGAGAAGCCGTTGGGCACCAGGATGCCGTTGACCGGCGGCGGCGGCGGCTGCGCGGCGGGCGGCGGCAGCCCCAGGGCCGCGGCGGCGCGGCTGCCGGCGAAGTCGGAGCCGAGGCGCGGGGGGCGCTCGGCGGCGGCCAGCGGGTAGCGCTCCAGCGCTTGCGGGCCGCGCGGGCCTGCCTCGGGGCCGCCGTGGGCGAGCTGCTGCTGCTGCTGCTGCTGCTGCTGCAGGAGCAGGTCCTTAGCCGAGAGCGGCGGCGGCTTGGAGGCGGCGGCGGCGGCGGCCACGGCGGGGCCGGGCGGCGAGCGGCCGTCGGCGAAGCAGCCGTGCGCCCGCTTGAGCTGGCGCGCCGTCTCGATGACGAACTCGACGCGGTCGGCGCCCTCGTAGTTGACGCAGCCGCGGCACACGGGCTCGCTGAAGTCCCACAGCATGGCCCAGGGCATGCGCGGCAGGTCGCACAGGTAGCACGACTGGCGCCGGGACGCGGCCGCCACCGCCACCGCCGCGGCCATGTCCGAGCCGGGGCCCGAGGGGCCGCCGCCGCCCCCCGCCGGCGAGGGGGCACACGCGCGCGCCCGCCGCGCCCCGCACGCCCGCGGGCTGTCTCCCGGCGGCGGCGGCGGCCGAGCCCGCGCAGGCTCGGCGCCCGCGCAGCGCCCCCGGGGCACGAGGGGCGGCGGGCCGCGCGGGCTGGCGGCGGGCTGCACGAGGCGCGGCAGCACGGCCCTTCGGGCGGCGCGGCGCGACGGGGGCGACGGGGCTGCGGCCGGGGCCGCGGCGGGCCTCCAGACCGGGGCGAACACGGGCCGCGCGGGCGCGGGCGCGGGCGAGCGCAGCAGGTCGCGGCGGTGGCGGCGGCGGCGGGCGGCGCCGAGCGCGGGCCGGGGCAGGCTCAGCCCGAGCGGCGGGGCATGCCGCGCGGAGGCGGCGAACTCGGGCGCTCCGGGGATCTCTCTCTTTCTCGCTCTCAGTCCCCGGCTCTCAGCGGCCGCTCGCGCTCCGGCGTCCGCGTCCGCGCCCAGCCCGCCTCAGCCGTCGCTGCTGCCGCTGGCCGCCGCGGTCGCTGTTGCTGCTGTTGCCGCCGCGGCCGCTCCACTTCTACAGACTTGATTCTTCGACAGCCGCGCACGGCGCCTGCGCGGCCGGGCCCCCCGCCCTCCGCCCTCCGCTCCCCCTCCCCCACCGCGCGCGCGCCCGCCCGCACGCACGCCCCTCCCCCGCGCGCACAAGCGCCAGCGCGAGGAGCGCGGCCGGGAGAGCCGGCTCCACAGCGCCGCCTCGGCTCGGCGCCGCCCCACGGCGCGCATGCGCTGCCTGCCCGCCGGGGCCCCGACCCCGACCCCGACCCCGACGTGCGGTGTGCGTGTGGGTGCGGGTGCGGGTGCTGGTGCGGGGACGGCGGCCCGTGCAGTTAGTCGAGCTCCTCTCCGCCGTTTCAGACCCAGCGGTTCGGTGTGAGGGGAGTTGTGAGTGCTTCTGAAAGGCCCCGACTGACTCGTATCCTGGCTCGAGAACGGGGAGCATCTGTCACCCTAGCGGTGTACACGCGTGTTGGGGGTTTGTTTTCCTAGAGCGGAAGGCGCGTCCAACACGGCCGAGCCCTCGCCATGTGCTTTCTACAGTCGTGTGTCTGTGGGGAAGGTCGTTGGCACCGTGCATCGCTTCCCCTTAGCGAGGGCTTGACTCCCACACACGCGGGGACGCTGCAGGAAGGAAAGAGAAAAACCAGCGGTCTGCAAAAGGCAAAACGAAGGCGGCCGCATCCTAGCAACCACTCGCGGCCCGCCCCGGGAAGCGCGGGTCCCGCGGGCCCCCACGGCCTTTTATAGGGCCGCCTGGCGGGCACGTGACGTGGGCACGGGTCCTCGTGCGCCGCCGCCGCCGCCGAGTGCGCACGCGCCGCGCGGACGTGACCCGACGCGACAGGCGCCGGCGGCCTCACTGAGGGGGAATGCACAGCTCAGAGATCCGGGCTTCTCCAGCCAGCGTGGCTGCGTCACCGCCGCGCAGGCTCCGCCCCCGGCACGGCGAGGCTCCGCCCCCCGAGGCCAAATTTGGAGTGGAGCCCGCGCGTAGTCTACCAGCCGACTCCTGAGATTTGCGGGCTACGTTCTGCAGCGGCTTTTTGGGGAACTTGCTTGCTTGCAACCAGGATTTTAGGGGGTGAAAGCAGACCAGGCAGGGGAGCAATCTTCTAGCCACCTCATAAGGCTTGCTTGCTGCCTTGGGTCACTTGATTTCTGCCCCTGCTGAATTGAACTTCTCTTGAGTTTCACACTTTTATCGGGAGGAGGAGCTGGTGCATGCTCGGGTAAATCACTCTTGGCCCGGCCCTAGCAGTCATGACTAATAGTCGCGGGCTTAGTCACTCTCGGTGGGGACTTTTACACTGAGCTGTGGCTGGGCTGTCTCAGGAGCTGCTTTTGTTGGAAAATAGGCCCACGTTTCTCCCTGAGACTGGAATGAGCTGGAGAAGTGTGGGAAGAACAGGGTACTAATTATATTATCTTTTGCTACAACTGGATTGGTAGGTGGTGAGAGCGAGAGAGAGGGGGGAAAAAATCCTGCTGACGTTTCTCTCTAGTTGTTGCTATTGAAAATGCCAGCTTGCTTGAAAGGATTAACCACAAGGAAGAGGAAAAAATCACCCTCGGAGATACAGCGGAGGACGCTGATTAAAGCACATGGAAAAAAAAAAAAAACCTGTTTGGAAATGGCATGGAAAACATAGAATCAGACCTAAATGTTTTGACAGGTTACCTTACATACAGGTTTGGGGAATTTCCAGAAAGAAAAAAAAAAAAAAGGTGCCTGCCTTTAAGATCGATCTCCCAATCGATTCCAAGATCATGCGCTTGCAAATGCAGACCAGATCCCTCCTCTCCCAACTGGGAGAGCAGAATCTACCCAGATCCTACCAAGAGGCAGCTGGTGTCCTAGTGTATGTCCCCTTAGATTCCTGCTGGTTGTGGTCAAAGAGATTTAGGCCCAGTCTTTGTGCTGCCATAGGGGGCTGAGACCATCTCAATGGCCCCCATAGCAGTGACTGAAACATATTAAGAAGAAAGAAAAAAAAACTTGGTGTTAAAGCTTTGGCCTAATTATACGCATTTACCTGCATACTGGCACAGTAATACCCTCAAGGGAGGACTTGCAGCTCCCCCCTCAAATAGAAAAACTGCGATCCAAGTGCAGCCTTGAGAGGCACTAAGGAATATTGAAGGCCAGAGCTTTTCTACAAAGGAAGAGCATTTCCTTTTTATTTTATACTGCCAGTTTCATGTCGAAACCGAGTTGTTGTAACTTCCCTATAACGAAATGCCTTCTGGAAAAAGAAAAGGCTATTTTAGTTCTGCTCTCCTTTACTATCAAAGGATCTGGAATGGTGTGGGTTAAAAATGGCCCTGATTGAATCCAGGGCAGCCATTCCTTATATTGTATCAAAAGGCTTTCATGCTGGCTGGCCTTTCATGAAGCTCTGAAGCAGCTTTATCGATATATGCTAAGTAAACATAGCTTTGTTTTTGTCTTCCACCCACTCCCCTCCCTCTCCACGCAGACTGGAGTTGGTTGGATCTTTTCCAACGCGGCTGCTGCAGCAGTTACAGCCGCCTCCTCCACACACAGGAGCAGGGCTTCTGGGGTGAGGCAATGTGTCTGCAATTCTCAGAGACAAGGCAGGAATTGTAATTGTAGTTCATCATGTGATGACTTATGAAAGAGGAAGTTGGTATGTTTTAGTCACGTCGTCTCTGCCCTGTTGCTTAAGGTTCCAGATACTTTCAGAAAAGAATTATGATCTTTGCCTCTCAAAGTCATGGTTAGTGGGTTAGCTGCAGGATGCTCCTCCACATTTATAATGTGGACAGCCAGCCAGGCATTTGCCTTGTGAAGGGTTGGTAGTACAGTGGGTTAAAGCTGGCTTTTAACGGGAATGCTGAAATGCAATTTGTTTAAAGAACTAAAGGAAATACTCTTTGGGGGAACACTCCTGCTGAGAATAAATGGGGGGGGGAGGTCCTTTTTAGCCCTAATTTCTAAGACTTAAAAGACACACACACACACACACACACACACACACACACACACACACACACACACACACCATTTTTAGGAGCAAAAGGGAAAGTCATTCTGTACAAAGAGGAGAAATAAGGGAAGTAATGTGAAGGCAAGCCAAAGGGAACAACAATTAAGCAAATAGTTTAATGGATGGAACAAATCTGACTTCCCTACTTTGAGATTAGCATGGGCTTCCATAATCTTTCCAGTCTAATATGGTCTCCAGAATTTATTCCAGTTGAGACACTTGTTAAGACACTTGTTAATATATCACATAGAGTCCCGTACTGACAGTCAAGAGAACCCCAAAGGATCAGGGTGTAATTCTGCCACAGCTGCAAGAGTGGTACATCCCTATAACCTCAGCAAGGGGTTGATGCTCTCTTGGATTTGGTACACAACAGACTGCTGAGTTCATGAATTCCCCCCCACCCCACTTATCTACAAGTGAAATAACAGCCTTCATTCTTTAGAGCACAATTTCCATTAATAGCATGATGTTGCAACCACATTAAAGCTTCTTAAACTCTGACCCTGGTATCTTTGGAGGAGAAAAAATATGCAACCTCATGTCATTTCTGTGAATTCTATCCTAGGTTCCTATACTTGGGCAAAGTGCCACAAAGTTTGAAGAATATGTACAATATACACCTGGTTTCTATTTTTTTTTTCTAAAGTTAAAAATGTATTTGTTTATATGAATACATTTATATCCTTTACGGGAAACATCATGCCATAAATAGCCTATAATAGATATAGAAACCTTTCTTCCAAGTAATGAGTATTCTACTGCTTTTAAAATTGCTAATATACTTTAAAATTATTTTCCCTGTAGTCTACCTCCTGGTGTATAGAAAGCATTTGATATTAAAGAGACTTTCCTGTAGAGGAGATAAACTCTCTGTGGAGAGTGTAAGAATCAGGCCAAAGAAAATCACAGAGCTTTTAGTCATCTACACATTGTACACAGAAGCTGTTAGTCACCAGCCTATGAGTAAATATATGTACATGTCCCCATTCAGAGTAAAATTTAGGGTCTGATTGTAGGTTAACTACTTACTGTGTCAGAATTTAAGGAGCTAAATGAAAAATACAAAGGAGAAATTGAGGTCACACACTCGTTCAGTCTGGAAGGAAATTTGTAGGAGAACTGGAAGGAATTCAACAACCATTGGATGCCAGAAGACTCCTATTGACTTTTTGGAAAGAGCATGATGAAATACACTTTTCTGGAGCAATATTTGGATATGCATTTAACTTATATTTAAGACCCTGATCCTTTATATCAGTGGGAAGACACCCACAAAATAGTGAACTAACTTCATAGGTGTTTTAAAATATATTCAAATGGCATATTTGTTTTTATTAGTTTGCCGACTGAAAAGTAACTTTCCTATGTACACATTCAGTAATAAGTGAAGTGAAAATGTAGAAAATGTTACAATTCTGAAAGGTTGAAAATAATAGCTATTTATAGCTTCCATATGGACATTCAAAAATATTTGAGCTTAAGTTCTATTATCTTAGTCTTTTTAGAAATTAAAAACCTTAGATGTTAAAAGATATAGCTATTTAGGGGTCAGAGTGATAGCACAGCAGTAGGCATTTGCCTTGCATGCAGCCTATCTAGGAGGGATCTTGGTTCGATCCCCCCACATCCTGTATGGTCCCCCGAGCCAGGAGTGATTTCAAAGCGAGTAGCCGGAGTAACCCCTGAGCGGCACAGGGTATGGCCCAAAAAAGCAAAAACAAAACAAAACAAAACAAACAAACAAAAAAAAGCTATGTACTACAATAACATTAAGGAGTAATTACCAAAATTGAGGTATAAGTTCTATTTTAAAAAATAACATATTTACATTTCACATTTTTATTTTTTTGTTTTGTTTTGTTTTGTTTTTTGGTTTTTTTTGGGGGGGGTCACACCCGGCAGTGCTCAGGGGTTACTCCTGGCTTCATGCTCAGAAATTGCTCCTGGCAGGCTCGGGGGACCATGTGGGGCACCGGGATTCGAACCGATGACCTTTTTGCATGAAAGGCAGACGCCTTACCTCCATGCTATCTCCCGGGCCCTCACATTTTTATTGTTTGGAGGGCATTCCCAATGATGCTCAGAGGTTACTCCTGGCTCTGCACTCAAGAATTACTCCAGGTGGGCTATGAGATGCCAAGGATTGACCCAAGTGGGCTGTGAACAAGGCAAGTACCTTACCCCCCTTAACTATCACTGAAGGATCATGTGGGATGCCAGTGATCTAACTGTGGTTGACTGCACGCAAGGCAACATTAGCTATGATATTGCTCCTGTCCCAACATTTTGCATTCTCTAAAAGCCACATAAGTATAGTATTGATGTTTAGGAAAAGTGCTCATGTTTATCTATAGTAATAGGAAAGGGAAAATTTCAAGGGTAGAATATAAGACACTCAATTTAAAGTAAACCATCACAGTAGATAAAAGGAGTTGGAAGAAACTGCCACAATACCACATGACCCTAGCATAGGACTCATAAAAGGTAGACCACTTTATACTGGTATTTATGAGCCTTCCATAAATATTGATGTAGATATTAAGATAAGGATTCAAGTTGGGGATTTAGATAATGAAATGATTTGAACACTAACCAGCTGAAATACTATGCCTGCAATTCCTTTTAATGACCTATTTCTTTAAAAACAGAAAAGATCCCAGGAAATTTTTTCATTCCTAATGTAGGACTTCGATCCTGACTACCTTGCAAATAAACAAATGACAATGGACAACAGACAGTGAAAAGGAAAAGCCATTAACTTAGCTATTTTAAAGAATTTCTTAGGTCAACGGTAGCAAAATGGTCATAAATTATTCAAGTAAACTTTCATTATCATTGTATTCCTTTGAAATAAAAGTTATCCAATATGAACTAGACTGACTTTCTCTTAACTATATTAAAATATAGTTTTCAGGGGCCGGGCGGTGGCGCTGGAGGTAAGGTGCCTGCCTTACCGTGCTAACCTTGGACAGACCACGGTTCGATCCCCCGTGCCCCATATGGTCCCCCAGGCCAGGGGCGACTTCTGAGCACATGGCCAGGAGTAACCCCTGAGCGTCACTGGGTGTGACCCAAAAACCAAAAAAAAAAATATATATATATATAGTTTTCAAAAGAATGCCAATCCATAGGAAAATTTGGCTTTTACCAATGAGATTTCAGCGATCTAATCTGGTAGGGCTAACTTGTTTGGGTCAATGTATTTTAACCAAATAATAATGTCATTTAAATTATTTTATGTGTATAGTTTTTCCAATGACATCCAATACTAGGCATTTAACAATAAAATTCTCCAAAATATTTTTGTACCTCTCTTATTGATAAAAATGCACAGAGAATACCCCGCAGAGAGGAAAAAGGAAAGTTAAAAAGACTAATTTGTGGACTGTAATTTAGTTCATTGGCATCTGTATGCATTGGCACTTTCATTCCTGTGCCCACATGGTAATACCTCTGCCAAAGGAAATGTGAATTAAGATTCTCATTCAGAACTTAAGTTCACACTGGAAAGAAGAAAACTAAGTACATGAGGTTTAATCTCTAGCAGAAGATCATTGGTAGGCAGAAAAAGAGAAACATATCCTAATGTGACTCTAAATATATTTTTTTAGTTGAAAAGCTTGTCATAGTTAAAATGCAAACACAAATAAATTTTGATGGTCTTATTGACAGGCCTCGTCTGGAGCACTAAAGGATTTCTTCTGTGCATCTCTGGGTATAGCTTAAAATCAAAAAAAAAGAAAGAAAAATCTTGATAGCTAGATGTTAAGTGTTTTTAAAACTTCTTATATTTTGTTTGCCTAGGCATATAAATTACCAGATCAATTCATTATTCTTAAAAATGACTTAAATATCAGCTCTGTTCGCGTTATATTTGGGAAACTGAGATAACAAGAAAGGTATGAATTTTCCCTGAGACAAAATGTGCACTTAAACAACAGCTAAAATGTAAGTTTCCCAAACTGCAGTTCTTTCTTTAGCCCACTGGTGGGCTACCTACTATTTCTATTTTCTTCACAAGTTCTTTTTTACATACATGTAAACATCTGCACTGTTGACAACTTAGGCACATTTTTTCTTTTCATACACCTGGCATGTGCCTTGGGCATGTCGCTTGGACTTTGGACTTATAATTTCCTTGAGTGGAAAAGGCTATTTCTGCCATGAGCCTTTGAGTGATGGTGGAGGTAATGAATGAATACAGGGGAATCTGAAAAAAAAAAAAAAACCCAAGTCCAACATATTTTGGTTACATACTGTATCACAAAACAATGCAGAAAAATGACCAGTAAGTGCCTTCCCATTATTTTGAGGCATTGTGCCATCCAAAAAAAGTTGTGAGGTTAAATGGCTACCAGATCATCTCATCATTGAAGAACATTATGTCTGGTTGGTTTGGGCTCAGATCCCAGGCTAGGAGGAGTGCCTAAACCACAGTCTATACTTAGTTTGAGTTAGCCAGGGCAAAAACATCTGTATCAGCATTAATATGCCCAAACTAAAGTGTCTCAAACTTATGAAAAATATTCTTTCCATAAGAGGCAATATATGTGTGTATATAACATTTCAATATACAATACACAGATTACTCAAAAGAACCTCAGTTGAATGGGAAAAAGCAATAGTTTTGCATAATGATAAGCAAAATTAGCAGGGTGTGGAAGTGTGTTGAGGGTTGTTTGTTTTTTATTATCACCTAAAATCCCAGTGCTTAAACTGTGTGGCATCTTCACTGACTGTATGCTGAAATTTTAAATTCTATTATGGTACAAAGTTCCAGGAATTCTGATATCGTGAAATGTGTTGTAATTTTGCTAATTATTGAAATAGTATGGTCCCAACATATATTTGAGGGAAGTCTTTAAAAAATGTAAAAAAGTTTCTTAAATGCTGTATTTTTTAAAAATTATTTGGAAGGTGGAGAACACTCATATATAGATGTTATTTCATTTTGACTTTTCTTCTCAAACCATGAAAGAACTATGTTCTTTACTTTTTGTTGATTGTTGAGGTGTTTTTAAATGAATGTTCCAGGATCACACTTCCAGATTCCTTGAACAGAATGTGGAAAAGGATCCTCAGCCCCTTTTAGTTGTAACAAGAGACATTTTTTAAAAAGCATGGAATGCTGAAGCTCTCTTAGACTGAAAACATGTCAGGACATGCCTTTTGGGGATGCTATCAAGTGGTTTAGGCTCAGAATTCTTCATTCCATACTTTTGAACTTGTTTTCTGTTGGCAGACGACCTCTTGATTATTTTCATGTGGTTAACATTCAGACCAACCTCTCCAGTTTCAAGTAATTAAAAACAACAACAACAACCTAAAAAACCCCACTCTGTCTGAAATGCTCCCATTTTAGCAAAAAATGCTGGTTGTGTGAGCTCTGGGCTTTTAACGGTCAAGTGTCTGACTCTCAACACGATTCATTACAAAAATCAGTTTAAAAGCATTCAGTGTAACTTTATACTCCACCATATACCTGTTTCTTAATAATGCCACTATGTTAAGAAATTAAAAATTGTATGAAAAAGTTCTCACCTAAGAGTTCTTTAGCAAAATCAGACAGTGGTTTCTGTTTGTCTTAGCTCCTGATTCGGCCTAAGATTGAGAATGGATTTGGGGGATAAACAAGTAAAGGAATGGACCCTTCTCCGGACTCAGAAAAATGCAACTTCCCCTTATGCAGGAGATTTAAATTGAAAGCAAGACTGTGTTTCCACTCTATATAGAGTTTTAGGAAGTTCTGATTCATGAACTGGATAATTGCACTAAATTAGTATACTCTACAGCTTGGACTAGTTAAATTGAAAGTAAGTGTTCTACTAGCCTTCCCCCATCCCTTGACCACCACCAAGAATTTATTTCACAGACACCACTATCGGAGTTTCTTCCTAAAGCAACTTAAAATCTTGACATTTGCTTTATTCTAGACCACATGTCTTTGTTTTAGCATTTCTTGAACACCTCAACGTGCCCCAGATAGAGATGCAATAATCCTGGATGTTTTTTGGTTTTGTTTGTATTTGTTTTTAAGAAAAGATTCCATCGCATGCCAGAGTGACAATACAATGGAAAAAATGTTTGCTTTGAATGTGACTTATTGGGTTTTGGTCCCAAGTATCCCATATGCTCATGCATCAGGAGTGATTACTGAGTGATAAACTCTGTGTACCACCAGGTGTGGCCCCAAAACCAAAATAAATAAAGAAAAATAAAGAAAATGTCTTATCTCATTTCACAGTGCGGGAATTATTTTTTAATCGTCTCTTTTATTGGGAATTTCCCAGATGAGACCTTCGTCTGGACACTGATCTGGAAGAAGACAAACAGGATAGAATTCTTTTAAAATGTTTTATTTTGCAGACCAAGAATATAACTTGTAAATCTTTTTATACCTTGATTATGTTATATATAAATCATGATATTTCAGGTGAAGTCAATAAAGCCAGCATAAGGAAGAAGTTAGTTTCTTTCTTTAAGATAGTATAATTTAAATAATTCTATGGTAGAGTTTCAACACCCCAGACTGAGAACTGTTGTTTACAAAGTAAGAACAGTAATCCTTATGTAAAAAGGTAGTATTGCTACCCAAGACAGCAGATGGTGTTATTAAATACACAAGCAAAGTCTAAGGTCATAGGGAACTAACAATTAACCAGAAATACAATCTGTCACAGTCGTTTCGTGAGTAACCTACCAGATATATGCCACTTATTGTGAATAGTAGGAGGTATATTGGCAAGATCTAGAGCCGTTATACAATACTGAAAATTCACTATCTGAGCATTTAGTGAAATCAACAAAGCAGAAAGAAAGCAAAAATCAATTTTCTGAAAAGTTGTTTTCTGTTTCCCAAATATCAATTTTCTGAAAAGTTGTTTTCTGTTTGACAAATACTTTTATTTGCTCAGTTTGTACAATTTTATAGCTATTTCTGAATTAAAAATTAGTCTCCTCAAACTAATGCTTCCAACATTTTGGATTTTATGTAAATAAAATCCAAAACTTTCTACATTATACTAGGTATCATTTTGCCCCCGTAGATTTTATGGAAGAGAAAAGATTTAGGCAAACATAACAGCAAATGTAGAAAAGTAGAAAAACAACAGTATAGAGGAGGGGTATTTGAGACTTACCAGCAAGTAATAGGTCACTATGAAAATATGGGTATAGGATGTCTTAAAAATACATTTTGAATTTGATATAATTTTATTGAGATCTCCACTGTGGGGGCCACATCAGGTGGTGCTCTGGGTTACTCCTGGCTCAGGGCTCAGTAGTTGTTGTTGCTGGTATTAGGGACCAGGCACTGCCAGGAAACAAATCTGACTCTCCAGTATGCAAAGCATGCATTCTACTAACTAACTCCCTGGTCTTTTGATTTTATTTTAAACCAAATACAAATATAATCATCAAATAGGAATTAACCCACTCAGTCCAATTCGTTGTGAGGGTTTTCCAAGAAAAGTTTGTCATGGAAAAGGTAAGATTAGAACCTTTTTAGTTAGATCTTATGAAGTGTAGAGACCATTCTAAATTAACCTAAAGGAAACATAAGCAATGACTCTGCAGCTAAGATTGAGCACAGAACAGACTACCTGGTTAGAATTTGGAATTTGGGTGCAAGGTAAGAACACCAAAGTGTACCATCAATTTGTGATCAAGTCATTGTATTCACCAATCTGAAAAATAACATCTGGAAAATCTGAAACATCCCCAATGTCCCAGAGGGATAAAAGACAAATGAAGAGCAAGATTCAAAGGTCACTGACTAATCATAGTAAATAAAAGGGTGGGTTATAGTCTTTGGACCAAAACTGTTCTTAAAGGAGAGTTCTTGAGTTCTTAAATTTTTCTGCCAGTGGGCTGGTGAGGAAATCTGAATCATAGAAAATACATACAAATAAGAATATTTTTACAATGTCCTATATTTAAAATATGTTTATTTATAGTTCTCCAAAAGTGAGTTACATCAGGAAAATGCAACATCTGAAGGCAAAAATTCCCAATTTGAGACCTTCATCTAAAAGCTTAATTTTCTTTGTGGCCAGGATTCCTGCTGAAACTCCCAGCAGTTCTGAGTAAAGCCAATAAGATACCCTTGGGCTGAATGAATGAGAATGTTCTGGAAAGTGGAGGACTGGTGGAGGTCCAGCTGGAAAAACATATGGCAGCAGAGGCGGAAAGAGTGCTTCACGACCAGGAGCGTTATAAAAAAAAAGTCTGAAGGCTCAAGGCAGCCGTTCCAACCTGAGATCTTACTAAGCATGATGGATGTTCTTACTTCTAGGACTGCCTCCAATTTACCTGGACTGTAGCCAGTGCTGCATCCTCAAGCACCCACTGGGAAGTTGTATGCAGAACAGCACTTCCCCACATTCTACCTCCAAGGCCACAAAGCCATGCTTGGCCTTCACCCCACTCCCCACTGGAGCACATGAGATGATGGCTTATTGTATTGTCTTGTAAGCAAAGTTTGCAAATCACTATAGACATTTTGTTTTATAATAATAGGTCAGGAAGGAAATGGCCTTGGTTAATTCTCTCTTCTGAACCACAGAACTCACAGAATTTTGAACTATACAGTAAAAGGGACAGAGCTCAAAAGACAAAACCAGGCACTCTAAGTAGGACAAAATCAGGCAACTTAAGTTTCAGATGAGGATACCAAGAGATGAGTTCCACAGATAAATGCATAGCCTGCAGCTTTTACATCAGTGCCTCCATGCCAAGGTCATTGACAAAATAATAGGAGATAATTTTTTTTCTATGTTAATTCTCTCTGATCATTATTTCTTTGGGGGGGGGGGAGAAATGCCCTCCTTTTATTTATTTTTTAAGATAAATTACGTATTTTTAAAGACCATGCATCACATAGTTGACATAGTTAAACATATTTGTTTCCAGGAAGTGAAACTGGAAAAAGAAAAAATAAGTACAACAACAAGAAAATTTGTGAGCATTATCCTATCTCAAAATGAGGTCATTGACCGAAGCTTTAGTAATTTCTTGTTGCTAGTTGATCATTCTTTTACTTCTTTTGTTTCTGAACATTAAGTGGCTTCAGATAGACATTGGCATCTTAAATGCTCTGTTGTGGTGCAGTGGTAAATTCGCTGCCTGGTCCAGAAATTCCAAGCACTACTCTGATTCTGCAGCCTTTATGGAGTATATTTTCGGCACTCACTCCTAAAAGTTCAGTTTTAGAGAGATAGTACAAGTAAGGCTCACACTTTCCTTGAATGTAATTGACGCATATATACTG